>CAUZXS010004410.1:0-115000 GCA_963585895.1 Sepioteuthis lessoniana
AGTGAAATCAGATCTTATCAAAACTTATTGTTATATTCAGAATACAAATTGCTGATTTCCATTTGACAAACAATTCTTATAAATATTCATCTCTATAAAATTTAAGGTTTTAATACATTGTCTGTCCAAATACGTAAGCAGGAATAAACAACCTATCTAAATATCTATGAGGTTGCTGTAAATTTCTTGGACCCAACAAGACAGGAATCATCTAGAGCTGTGAAATGCACTCCAAGTTTGTTGAAAATTGCCATCACTGTATCTTTATCCAATCCAATATATATATATATATATATATATATATGAGAGAGAGAAAGGAAGGAAGGAAGATAAAGACAGACTGCCATGACCATACCATGCTCTGGTATATTCAGAGGCTTATGTCTTTGTCTCTTCTGCTTCCCAGCCAGGGGCCATTACAGGCTGTTGCTCCACCTGGCAGGCAGCCTCGATGGCTGACTGTATCTAGATCCAAGACTCTACATTGAAGATTGACCCCTGCAAGACTCCCTGTATCTGCCGTATATATGACTTCACAATGCCCACGTATTCCTGTTGTCAGCTACTTGATGTGAAGATATTTGTTAATAGGAACAGAGGAAAAATGTCTGGACCGAGCTGAGATTTTTGGCGCTGACATTCCGTTTGGTATAGGTGCTCCAAAGTTCAAACAGTTAACAAACGATATGACAAGTGTGTTTAACTGGAGGATGAATATAAGTAATAGCATGTTTCAAGGCTCTGCGCTTCTCAAAGTTATCACACAAAAGTAAAAATTGTTGGATCATATACACCAATTATCCAATATTGTACACCTATGAGAATGCCAGATTGGCTGTGATAGGTCTTTCACGCATGACCCGTTGAAAATATAAAGGTCATTTAATTTGAACGGATTGACATGACTCTGATCAAGAATGTCCAGATCTATTCAGAGCCATCAATGACACGTAATCATGTTTTCATGAAAGAAAACAATTCAAACTTGACTTATTTAACAAAAATACTGACTTCTAAAATATTCCTTTTCATAACAATTTGGATGTCTTTTGAAAAAAGATTATTAATTAAGAAGAGTAAATCAGTTCTGGTGGAATCTGGATTTAGCCATACGCATTATTTACCAAGCAAACAGAAACACTTCAAACATTGTTTGATTAATAAATTATCACATCCTAACAAACTTACAACCTGATATTGGTAATCTCTTCACAATGATGGACCATAAGGAAGATGAACTAAGAGGCATGACACTTCCTTCTAAAAATATAACTCTCACACTATTTCTCAAAAGGGGTTATAGCCAGTGGATGTACATGTAAGAGAAAGGAAGGGAGATAAAGACAGACTGCCATGACCATACCACGCTCTGGTATATTCAGAGGCTTATGTCTTTGTCTCTTCTGCTTCCCAGCCAGGGGGCTATTACAGGCTGTTGCCCCACCTGGCAGGCAGCCTCGATGGCTGACTGTATCTACATCCGAGACTCCGCGTTGAAGACTGACCCCTGCAAGACTCCCTGTATCTGCCCTATTGTTGTCAGCTACTTGATGTGCCTCTGCTTATTTACGTGCTTCTTGCAATCCCGTTGACAGAGCCAGATGTTCCAGCTGTGTAAACAAACGTCTATATGCAACAATAGTTTACTAATTCTTTTCTCGTGTAAATTGTATTTGACACTAGTAAATTAGTTATGTTTTGTAACTTGATATTCAATTTAATTGATTTGGGTGGAAAAATAGATGTCAAATTTAGTGCACGACAAGTAATAAGTTTGAGAAGCCCTCGTCTGAATCGTTCTCGTTTGAGCCAAGTCCCTCTTTGTTATTTTGATTTGCATTAAACAAAGCTTACAAGAATTCTAAAATAAATCATGAAATATCTTTACAGAATTGAAGAAAAAACAAGTAAACGTCATTAAAAAAAAGTAACTTGTAACTAATAAATGCTAGTATAGTACTTGTAAAAAATGAGGTGACTAATTACGCATACATAGGCCCGTCTGTCTGTTTCTCCATCATCTCTGCAAAGTATTAGAGTGTAGTATCTGGACCTCTGGAAAACTCTAAAATAGATACTAGCTGTAGAACCCACACTTGGGTGCAAATTTTGTTTCTTTTTAATTTTGTAAGCCATATATTTAATCAGATTTCTATGGTTGTACATACTACACTCTGCTCCAGGGTAGAATACACAAATACTATACTCTCATGTTAGCAGGAAGATACAGACAGATGAGGAAAGAAAAAAAATCCAACAGAAATACCACACCATTCATTATATTGTTTGTGTAAAATGAATCTTTAAAAATTGTCAAATAAATTCAAAAAAGCAGATCACTTGTAAAAAAAAAAAAAAAGAGAGGAAAAAAAAAAAAGGGATGGTAAGGCAAGGGGAGACAACCATGCAACACAATTAAAATAGCAACCACCATTAAGCTTCACAAAGCATTCAATATATCAAAATGTGAAACCTTTCACCATAATATTATTCAGCCACAAACATAAAGTGGACACATTGTACTGCATTGAAAGTAAATAATACACCAAGGTAAGGTTGACAGACTTTACCTTATCTTCTAAAGGAAGGAAAATATACAAGTTTGGTCAAGGAAGTAACAATACTGCTCCCCCACCCACAGGTTGGCAACCCCAATTGAAAACTTACCAGTTCAATATTTTAGCAGACATGAAAATATTAAGACTGATCTTGAATTATTGCAAGAAAATGTAACGAGTTAATGCTGGTTTCAGAAGATCAAGTTCCCTCACAGGCTTTTTTTTTGGGGGGGGGGGAGAATCAGTCATTTTGGATTTTCAAGAGACAGAACCCTATTCTGTTCACTTCAATGAAAATGACTTGTGATGGCATTAACATTGAATGCCTGATTTTTTTTTTTTTTTTATTTTTCACTCTCAGGTCGACATCATGATCAGAATTTTACTGATCTACCTCTCTCAGCATAACGTCTTCTAACAATCTCATTCGTTCCACATTGCTATTTAATGTAAATATCCTTCTATTATACAGACTGCATGTATTAATATCAAAACAGTGCATATTTTTAGTGCACTGACAGGAACCCGTTAATGCTGGGAGAGCACGGGGAAACAGTAGCCTTGTATTTCCCCACCCTCCGAGATCTCTCTAACTAGTGTTAAATGTCTTCTACTTGACAAGCTACAATATTTCACCCCTAAAAAGTTATTCAGTCCTCTGCTTGGCCAGTTGAGTCAAAGGAACATTTTAATAAATCCATTTCTGTTGTATTTGAATAATCCATTGTAGGGTGTCCAGAAAGAAATATTTTACTAGAGATGATATGAAAACAAATGCGTGTATTTACTCAACCCCTTCCCCATGGACAGGATGTGATACGAGGTCAATTTTTAAGCGGAATAAAGCTGGTTCAAATGCTGACTTTCCCTCTTCTAGATTGGTTGCCTAACCAAAGCTAAAGAACTCGGTCTGCCCTACTATTTAACCATAAATGGGAAGAAGAACAGATGGATTTGTGCCTTTTCCCATGGGTATTAGTGCAAAAACAAATAAAAGTCAAATTTATTTCAATATTATCAAAATCACTTTTATCAACTGCAGCCCAGGGAGAAGACACATTTTTCATTTGACATTTAAGGAAATCTGAGTTTCCTCGAAAATGGTTGAAAGTTTCCGAATGTTCTACCACTTATGAAGTCTTCTAGTGATCGAAATGAAAATCTTTCAATGAGTATGGACGCTGATAGTGGAAGAAGCTCTCGTTCTAACAATTTTATTGTTTCTTGCATTTCTTGGGTTGCAGTCATTGAAAATGTAGGTTTTTGTTTTTTACGATGACGTTCAAATACTTTGAACTTACATTTGTTTTTACATCCGCTCTGTTAAAATGTAATTATTTTCCAAACTTGCTAATACCTTTTTAGATAGCGTTCAAGACACAGGGCTCAATGAGATGACCATGCCTATATTTGCTAGTAAAAAAAAATTAATCAAAAAGCCCAAAGTATTCTATGATGTGTATCTCCATCAATCTCCTCACCTGCCAACACATTTGCGTGGTTAAAGACAGTGTATCTGGGAATGCTACCCATTCTATTCAACTATGATAATGATCAACACAAAACCTTTTACCACCAATTACTCCATCTTGACAATCAGGAAGCCATAAGCATTGCAAATGATATCTGTTAATTTAATTCATTAAGATATTATTAAATGAGATCCGTTTTGTCATTTTTACCATTTATCGATATGTCGTTATATCCGTAATGATACAAGGGATCGTTAAATGATATCTGTTAACTTGACTTAATCCGATAATCGTTTTCTAATTTCTGTTTCGATAGATGCTCGGCAAAAGTCAGTTTGAACGCCGTAAACATTTTCGATGATACCTTTTAACCATCTTAGGTCTTCAGAATATCAAAGGAAATAAAATTAAACCCCTTAGACTTAATCTGATTTTATCCAATTTAATTTTAATCAAAGGGATTAAATCAGATTGAGCAGTTAGTCCATTGATTATGGAAGATCAGTCGTTGCAGTTCTGTAGTTGAACTGTAAATGACAAGAAACTCACTTTTATCTGTGAGTCAGGGCATCAAATAGACACTCTTAAGAAATCACTACTCAAAAAATATTTAGTCCAAGAGGGTAATTTCAAAGTTTATTTGTTTTTGTCTTTTTTTTTTTTTTTTTAATTTAAAAAGATTTGGGGGGGGGCACTCTCTTAAAAGGATGAAATTAGTTATGATTGATGAAAAGCTTAACAAATATCTTTGTAAAAATACTCAAGCAAAATTACATTGATTAAATAATGGTGAAGAAGAATTTAGTAATGTCACAGTAAATTAATTTTTGAACATAATAAATTATGTACTTCAATAATCTTGAGATAAGTCTCCAGTTTCAAATTTCATTAAAATATGCATTAGTTTCAGAAATGATTCTTCTTAATTATTTTAGCTTATAAAAAAATCATTTTGCTTTCAATATGTAACTTCTCTGCTTGTGATTTTTTTCTTATCTGTTTGGTTGGTTGGTTGGTTTTATGGCATATCAACCTTTTGTAGGCTATTTAATGCCAAATCCATTTTTAAACATAATCAGTTCTATTTCAAACAACTCGGTTTAGCATAAGTACACAGTTTGTCAAAACCATTTCTATTTAAAGCTATTCAGTTTAGTCAAACAGTTCTAATTCAAACAATTCAGTTTAGAATAAGTATACAGTTAGGGTCTTATCTATGGGTTAGATAGAACTATCAGGTGCTACCACTCCAGACCAGAGTGGACCTGGGAGTGATGGCAATAAAGGGGGAATCCTCATTCCCCAAACCTCCAGCATTACTGGAACCTCACTATCAGATTGTTTAGTGTCGTAATCAGGATACTCGTTCAGGGGATCTTACCCCTCTGCAGAGAACAGCTCCAGCCAAATTTTTTTTTTTTTTTTTTGGTTATCAGATAAATCTTCTGAGGGCCATAGACTATAAATGGTTAGCAGGGAATTTAATGACTGCATTTAGAAAATAACAACTGAGCCGCTCTTGCCACAATTAATGGGCCAACATTTTTATGTGCAAAACATAAATCAATGCAATTGATTTGCACCTTAAAGCACTTCTTGGCCGCAATGACTTAAAGCCAATGACAACCAGAGTTTAAAACGTCACCATTTACAAATATTTTTAGGTAAACAAATCTGTTAATGGAATTTTTATATTGTTAACAAAAAGAAACACAAAATAACCAAATGCTTCAAAATGAAAGCTTACAATTGAGTAATACTATCTCAGTCCCATAATAGTTGCTACATTTACTGTAGGAAATTTATATGCAAGTGTACATCTATCATGGGACAGATAATTTCTTGATTCAAAAGTAAACCTGGCTTAAGATAACATTTATTTAACCAATAAAGTAAAAGAAATTTTCAAGAAAAGAAAAAATATGAAGATTAATGTTTCAGATAGTGTTTGAAATTGAAAAATGTTAATATAGAATTATCATCATTCAAATTTTTGAGATGACAATTCCTGTTTCTTGGAATAGCAGTAGTAGTAGTATTAACTGCAAAGTCCAAAGGGTCTAACAATTCATGGTATACACTAGCATCACATCTCCAAGCAACTGATACAAAACTGAAGAAGATATTATACACTTTTAGTTTCTTTGTTTAATGGCATATCAACCTTTGTAGGTTATTTAATGCCAAAGCTATTCTCCTACAAGAACAGTAGTGGTGCTATTTAACCTATAGCTGGGAGGATAAGGGGGTTCATACCTTTCCCAAGGGTATTTGCCCGAAAGTGAACGTGATAGCGCGACTGGAGTACGAACTCGCGTTTTACGATTCTGCAGTCCATCGCTTTAACCGTTACGCCACGAGGACACCCCCCACACTTTTAATTGAGCTCCCTGTAAAAACTCAATTCCAACAAGCATAGGTGTCAAGCTATCTTTAAGCTGATTGGTCGTTACATGCTAGGCAAATCTAACTAACTATTATTGTACACTGAATTAATTAGGCTAATCTCCTCGTCTTGGTTATTATGGTCTTCCCTACGGACGGACGTCTAAAGACAACTGGAGGGTAAGTACCTGAAACTTTGTAATCGTGACTGACAAAATGAGAACGCTACTCCGACTCTGTCGGGACTTTTCTGACTATAAAAGACGACGGAAAAAGACCAAAGAGTCTAACAGCTGAAATGGAACTATAACAACTGCCAAGCGGGTTTGCCGTCTTTGTTTAATGGCATATGAACCTTTGTGAGTTATCTAATCTGGTACTATTTAAACCAAAGCTGGGAAGGATAAGACAGGTTGAACCTAATAGTACGATAAAAGTTTGAACTTGCTTGCTATGCTAACGCAGCCAACCATGTTAACCACAATGCCATGGGAACCCATCGAGACAAAAATATTTGTCCGAGTAAATCAGTGTATAAGAATTTTTTTTTTTTTTTTTTTTTTTCTGATGAACTTGGACTAGTATCCACATCTTGGCAATTGCTACATTTCACCCAGCCTTTTATCTTTTATAGTCAGAAAGCTTCTGTAATTTTGCAAAAAAAAATTATTCAATCCTAAGAAGTAGACTGTTTTAATTCTAGAAGAATATTTTGAATCAGCTAATTCATCCCTAAATTATTGCTTGTTTACAGTATTGGACAAAATAAAATAAAATAGACAACTGAACAATTTTGATATTGCCACAAATTTTTATAAAACTTCAGTTGCTTAGACGCATGTTAGAAGTAATTATTTTCCCTGATTATTGTTATCAAAGTACCCTTAGTTGTAGTGAAAAGTCATAATATTCTAAAAAGAAAATTCTCAGAAATACCAAAATAGTAAATTTCTTAGATTTTTCTTTTCCTTGATTTGATACCCTGATTTATGATTAGTCTTTTGCTAATCACTAATAAGCAGTTGTCTGAGTAAAACAAAAATAAAATACAAACATTATTGATTTCCACCTCAAAAAATAACCTGAAAACTGGAAATTATCATCAAAAAGAAGGTTGTGGTTGCATCTAAAGATACAAAAAACACAACTCAAAAATAAGTTGAAATTAATTAATTAAAAAAAGAACCATAGCATATGACTTGATATACACTACCTAACCTTTCAATTGAACTCGCTACCACCAGATAATGATGTAATTACTGCTTTATCAACTATGATGTTGTCTTGTAGGATAGCCTACTGATGACATCTCCATTGTTTGAATAAAAAGGTTTGGCTTTAAATTCCGAGGTTACCAACTACACCTGATAACAAACACTGAGCTTGAGTATCCTCAACACAGAGTTAGTTTAATGATGGTTCCCGGTGCTGCCGCAGAAGTGAAATTCCCAGGGCCAGCCTTATCTCGTTTCTATATCAAATCCTGTCCAAAGTCAAGAACATAACTGAATAGATACAACACTTTAATCCCAAGCCAAACAAAGTTGATTTGCTGAGGACACTGGTCTGAGAACATGTGAATAATACCATGTTGAGTGAAAAGTTTTGCAATATTTTGCTAACTTGTTTTCTTTATTCTCAAAGTTAGAACAAAAACAGCCTAGCATTTGAAGTAGATAAAGACTGTCCTGTTGCACCGTCTGAAACCACCTTTCTGACAGTTCTTTGATTCCGTGCTTATACCAGCTGTTATCCTTTGTTTAATGGCCTATCAACCTTTGTAGGTTATTTAATGCCAAAACCATTCTCCTAGAAGAAAAACAGTAGTGGTACTATTTAACCCATAGCTGGGAGGATAAGGGGGTTCATACCTTTCCCAAGGGTATTTGCCCGAAAGTGAACGTAAGAGGGCGTCTGGAGTATGAACTCGCTTACTACGATTCCGCAGTCCGTCGCTTTAACCGTTACACCACGAGGACACCCACCTGTTGTTATCCTTTGAGGTGAAGAATTCCTTCACTGAAGTTTCAACCTGCACTTGAATGTTGAAGAATTGCAAGCACAGGAAGTGAACCATAGATTGGAATGGTAGGTCTGAACTATAAGCTGAGTGTGTCACAGTTCAATACCGTCAAGTTCCTCGATTTTATACTCAAAATTAGAACATATACAAATATTGCAAAACTTTTGACTCGACCTAATAAGTTCTCATACCAGAAGTTCAGAGAGAGAAAAAAAAAAACCCCAAAAAAAAACAATTTTCATCCAGAAAATCTGGAAAAAAGAACAATTGTCAGTGTGACATTTTGAAAAGTCTGCCTTGGGAAAGATTTAATATGATCCTTGTGAAAGAACCAACATTATGATGTTAGAGTTAATGCTGTGGTTAAAAGGGGTTCTGCATAAAGTGAAGGTTAGTGCAGGTTAGGAATTGCAAAGGAGGTATGATTGCGTTATTTCCACTTGAAAGGATTTACCTGGTTGCCACCTGAATTGTGACAATGGAACAAGCCGATAGAACCGTCTGCAAAATGACCCATAGTATCCATGCACAGCTCTCCCTGCTTGATCATACCATATAACAAAGCTTGGTTTGAAGGAACTCTACAAAGAACAGGAGGGATGCCATAATTCTAAAAACCATTTCAACAGAAAACCTTTGTTAAAAGAGGTGATTGTGTGTGTGTGTGTGTGTGTGTGTATGCATTTAATATGTGTTAAATCTAATAGTGTTCAAACACTGGCACTTCCTTAAATCATATCTACTTAAATACAAAACACAACCTCGCATTGATAAAACAAATGATATCAAAATGTTTGCAATGTTAAATAATCGAGGCGTGCGCTTAGTGAATTAGTGACCAGAGTTCAAAATCCCAAATAAGGCTATTTATGTTTCGCTTCACACCTAATACTTTGGACAAAGACATGCAACCATTTGTGCTCTCTCCAGCTCTGGGTAAATAGTAGGGCAGACAGGGTTCTTTAGTCTTGGTTGGGTAACCAGTCCAGAAGGAGAAAAACTCTGAATTTAAACTAAAAGTTGACCTTGGTGGAGGAGTTGGGTAAATAGATGAATACTGCCTGTGACACGATGAGCGATTCTGTCCCTGGGTGCACATGTGTAGGTGCAAGTGAATGGATATGCATGTAGATATGGGCATAGCATATATGTATATACATAGATAGAAGTATCAAAAGAATAGCTAAAGAAGATAGGAAGGTTGGCAGATATTATAAATGATAAAATAGAAAGAGGAGTTCTTGATGGTAATGAACAGAATATTTTTTTAATGTCCATAATAAACTTGTAGGCTTTGGCACTAGTACATCTCATTTTTTTTTTTTTTAAGCGATTTTAGTTCGGGGAGATTTATATACATGAGCAGTTTTCTTTAATGAAAGTCAGAGCCCTATGTATTCAAGGAAGCAGTCAGAAGTTGGTTAAGGTCTAGTAGCAGCTTAAGAAGAATGACCAGACTAGTAAATAGTAGGGGGTGGCCAAGAATGGTAGCAGTCAGTTAAACCAGTAGTTGACCACTAGACACAGTACAACAAGAAAATTGACCACTGTCCAAGTCTTCATTCATCATTTGGGAAATGATAGATTCTACTAGCTTGGACTAAAGAGCATAATTTCACACAAACGCCCACCACCAGGACTGCTTGAAGAGTGAATAAAAACATGTATTCTTGAGTTGGTTTCTTTTTGGCACTGACTTGTGGCTTATACAGTTTCAATCTAAACGTGGGGTTTAGCAGGTGAAATTGCCACACACACACACTTATACATTAGGAGGCACAAACATTAGGCCAACTCACTGTGCATGAAACTAGGCCAGGGGCAGTATTTATCCTCAAGAACCCAAGCAACTACTACATGTCTAGAAGTACATATACTCAGTTGGCCTAAATTCCAGCTGAAAAAGCCCCATTTCTACTATAAAATATGATTTCATATCAATCAGTTGTTTACACACAGTTAACTAATTTCAAGTACAGCTATTTATTGCTAGTTAGTAATTCAATTAAACATTTATCATTTGGTTGCTCACAGTTAAATGCTTTCAAGTATAGTAAACAGTTCTGTTTGACCCATAAATGGGACTCGAACAGGCACTGCCACTCCTGGATATAAAACTAAACTGCATCTGATGGGGAGGCTCCAGTCCTGGAGCCTCCCCATCAGATGCAGTTTAGTTTTATATACAGGACAGTTGTTGAGGAGAGATGCAGAGATACAGTCAGCATATTCCACAGCTCCTGCCAAATAGGCTATTTCATCTTGACATGTTAGAGGGTTTATATAACATGTGCATATATTTATTCAACTCCTCCACGACAAGCAAGATTTGACTCGTGATCAATCTTTATTTCTCTATCTTAAGCAGAATACACCTGGTTTAAATTCACTTTTCCTTTTCCTAGACTGGTTGCCTTACCAGATCTAAAGAAACCGAGTCTACCCTACTATTTACTCATATCTGAAGGAAAAACTGATGGATTTATGCCTTTCCCAAAAGTTTTAGCATGAAATGAGACACAAACAGCTTCATTTAGGATTTGAACCCAGATCACCAATTCCATGTCCAACAACGCTCACTGTTAAACTAAACATTGCGTGTATGTCAATGCAACCTGTTCCTATAACTTTGTCGTTAGACCAGGTTGCTAATACATTGTTTAAAATTTATACAAAGATTAATAGTAATAAAACAAACCCAGACAATTCTTATTGCAATATTTATTTAGTTTTTCCATTCGTTGTATTAATAATCTTTTGTTTTTTTTTTTTTATATCAATTTAGCAGTGGAGAACCCACAGTGTGGTGGCTAAAGTGCTGAACTGCAGCTTCAAAGTAAGTGAGTTCAAAATCCAGTCATGTTACTACATTCACTTTCAGTCTAACACCTAAGCAAAAGTACCGATCGATAAACCAATAATCCAGTCATTTTAACGAGAACTATACAAGTTACTATCATAAAAAGATTCTGAATGAAAGTAAAGATTATTGGACTGACTATAAAGAAATTATGTAATACATGTATTAAACTGTACAATAATCTGTTTGGTTGGTGTAGTTTATTTAAAGGCATATCAACTCCTTATGGCTTATTTAATGTTGAAATTTGATTAGTTTCTAAATGCTTGATAATCATTTCATTGGCAGGGGGGATTTTCACTTTTTATATTTGCATATATCTATTTGATTGTGCAGTTATTCAAACTAATAATTTTCAAGAGGATCTATTTCACTCATAGATGTGAGCCTAACAAGTACAGAGTGAAGCTCAGAGTAATGGTAATAAAAAGGTACTACACAATCCCTATATTTCCAGAACTGGAGGCTCACCATCGGATTCAGTTTAGTGTCGTACCCAGAATATCCCTTTTTGGAATGGATCTTACCTCTCTGCAGACAATACAATCTACGTATTCTAAGCCCCACTGACAGTAGCTTTTCTTAATGATATACAGCAAAAAAGTTTTCTGGAGAGTTATTATGATACATTCTATTTTAATATAAATCAAACCAAATAGAAAAGTTTTATTTTATACTATGAAAAGATTTCATTGTAAGTAAACAGATCTTTGACAACTAGATGTCATGATATACATACTACAATAATATTTACCAAGTTCATCAAGATTTTTTCTTGTTAATCACCAATTAAAAAAATACTTTGGGATGAAACAAAGTTCATAGAATATTTCATTATCTATTAAATAGAATAATTTTGGTAAAATAGAAAAAAAGTGATGACATAATTTGTGTATCAATCGGCCCTCCTACTAAGGATTAGAGTGTAGTGCACACTTCCTCAGTTCAAAGTATCACTTTCTGGCACTTCTTGCAAGGATCAGTCTAGTATTTGTGCTCTCTGTCCATGATCAGCGTGTAACATATGTACTCATAGAAATTCCATTTTGGATGAGATTTTTTTTTATAATAAGATATAAAACTATGTCCACAAAAACAATTAGAATTTTGAAAAGTATCATCATCATGTCATGCTGCTAGCACGAATATCCCTGACCCTCTCTCGCCACTTCTCCCAATCGTTCATTGCCCCCGGCAGGTCTTCAGGGCTACGTCCCGTATCCTCACATAGCTGCTGTATGTATGTTCGAGCTGGTCGTCCTTCTTTTACTCGGCTATATGCGGGGGTCCATAGGAGTACATCACTTATGAGCTCAGCCCTGCTTTTCCAGCAGTGTCCTGCATGTCTAACTTGGATAGTTTTCGTGATAGGAGGCAGGTGGCCGTATAGTTGGTGCCTTGTGGGGTGTTACTGCCAGGACTTGTTCAAGATTGCTCACAACATTCTTGTGTAATTGCTGTCTAGCTTCTCCAGCCGTTTAGTTAGCGTCCAAGTAGTGCATCCATACAGCAATATCGATACGACCGCTGCCTGGAAGAAACTGCGTTTCATTTTATCGGTCAGGTCTGATTTCCATATAATTGATAGCCTATCGATAGCTGTTCATGCCTTCGTTAGCCGCATATCGATGTCTTTTTCGGTTGATGAGACGCTGCTTCCTAGGTAAGTTCGGTCTAGTGTGGAAATGTTGCCTGTTTGATTATAGCACATATATTCAGTTTTGTCTGCGTTGACATGGAGGCCAATGCCTGTGGCAGCTCGTTCCAAACTATGCAGTCGTGTTTCGGCTTGGTTGGGTGTATTCGCCAATATCGCTGCGTAGTCGGCATCGGTGATTGTTTTTGAGGGGTACCTTCTGCTTCTTTTCTTTGTCAGCTTGAAGCCGTTTTCTCTCATTTTATCAATCGATGTTCTAAGCATGTAGTCGAGACAGATGATAAAGAGGTATGGGGCTAGCGTGTCCCCTTGTAGTACTCCTGCTACTATGTCAAAGTATTCTGTGTCTCCATCCGGTAAACTTACTTTCACTTTGGTGTTTCTATAGAGAATTGTTATTGCTGCTACAGTTTCTTTTGGTAGGCCGTATGCTAGTAGGATTTGTTCCGTCTTCCCTCAGTGAATGGAATCGAAGGCCTTGGTAAAGTCGACAAATAGTAATGTCGCCTGTAGGTTTTTTGCCCGTACGCCTTCAAGGATGCTATGGATGGTCAATATTTGTGAGGTCGTGGATCTATTTCTTTGGAAGCCATTTTGATTTTTCCTAAGGATGTTGTCGATTTTGGGTTCTATGCAGTTTCGTAGTAGGGCATTGTAAACTTTGGCTGCTATGGATGTAAGTGTTATACCCCGGTAGTTCTTGGCTAATCCGAGGTCACCCTTTTTAGGGAAGGGGAGGATGCATCCCTTCATCCATCTGTCTATCGGATTTTGATTATAGACTGCATTGCAGTGTCGGAGCAGTATATCGTCGAATTGTCTGGTCTTCCGTACTTCTGAGGGAATCTAGTCAAGCCCTGCAGCTTTCCTGTTTCTAATTTTTCTAAGAACCGAGTCGAGTTCTTCTTGAGTGAACGGTCCTAGTTTAATGTCCAATTGCTTACTAATAATTCTGGCGATTTGTTCATGCATAACTTTCAGTGGGTTTCCTAGTAGGTTTTCGAAATGCTGTGTCCACTGTTTTATTCTTTCCTGTTGGTTTGCAGCTTTCAATTTTGCTTTGGCTGTGCTCTTCCTTCTACTCACTTCGTTTATTGTTTGCCAGACTATCCTAGATTGCCTATCTTCCACTGAGTCTCTAATCTTATCTACTGATTTTGTATGTATTCTGTCTGTTCTTTTAGATATATGCCTGCTAATTGATATTGTGTTTAATGGTTATTTAATGCCAAAGCCATTCTTCTAGAAGAACAGTAGTGGTACTATTTTACCCATAGCTGGGAGGATAAGGGGGTTCATACCTTTCCCAAGGGTATTTGTCCGAAAGTGAATGTAATAGCGAAACTGGAGTGCAAACTCACTCACTATGATTCCATAGTCCATAATTCTTTAAAATCACTAAATAAAAAAAAATCTAAAAATATAGATGATCATTTCTTTTTCTTTTTTTTTTTTTATATAATATATTTAATTAGATTTCCATGGTATAAATACTTTATATCGATCCGTGGCAGTGTATATAAATTAGAGAAGTTACAGATGTCTGAACAAACAAAGAAAGAAACAGAAAAGATCACACTGTTTGTTTTTTCATATACATACATATTTACTCCACCACTCTACACAAACAGGATGTGACACAAGGTCAATTTTTTAGCAGAGTTTCACAGGTTTGATTTCAGATTTTTCCTTCTAGACCAGTTACCATACCAAGGTTAAAGAGCACAGTCTGCCCTACTATTTACCCATAGCTGGAGGGAAAATAGATTCGTACCTTTCACATGGCTATTAACATCACCATGTCCATTTCCTATAACAATAATCATTTACTTATATATATATATTGATATAGATATTCCTGCACAAAAACAATTATTTTCTTTAGGAAACACTAAAATTTATGAACTAAATATAACTTTTTTCTAACAAGGCTGAGAATGAAATAAAAGACATTCTCACAAATTTTTATCAATTTATTTCATTTTACTTCAAGTGGGAATTGATAAGTTTACAATGAGAAATTTTATCAATGGACAACAAATTGAGAAAATAAGTTTTTGTCTTTTTTTGTCCAGAGGAAAAAGGTTACACATCTATTTTTAGATAATTTGTTTATCAGTTAAGCAATTTATTTGAACTGTTTTTATTTTTTGTTGCCTTATACTATACAATGTCAAAATGAACACTCAAAAGTGTGGTTCACTTTTTAAATATGTTCAAACATATTCTAAGAAAAGACTGGAAATGTGGAGAATAGGGATATAATTTATCAATACTCAATTTTCTTCTCTACCATCTTTAGAGATCTGAGACATGACAAATGAAAACTTAACACATTCTTTTGAAATGAAATTATTTTACCTTTTTTCTTTTAGATATAGAGTTAATTCAATGTTGGTAACATTTGTTTCCATAAAATTATTATCGTCATCATTTTGCTAATGAAAACACTTACTTTAAAGCAATTCAATTCTATATTAGAATAACAAAAAATTTCTTCTTTTAAGGTAAAATTTAAAGCCTTTCTTCTTTTTAAGAAAAAAATACAAAAAATTTTAAAGGGAAGATAACTCAGTATTAGTTAAAACTAAAACTGACTCCTGAGAAAATATTATCATATATGTTTAATAGTTTCTATGGAGTCAGGGTGTCCAGAAAAATGTATACATTGATTTATTATAAATCAAACCTTTTTTCAGATATATTTAAGTTTTATAATCTTGAACTGATGATTGTTCTTTATTCTTACACTGATGATAACGAGAAAATATAGAATTGCAAACATTACTGAGTTATCACTGGTGTTCAAACTGATTACCATTCTGCTAAAGGCATTGCAGATGGAATTGAAAACTTCTTAAATCATTTCAACAGGTATTTGGATGCGTTCTATTTCATTTGCTGCTATAAACTCATTGATTGTTGCAGATTTCAGGCTATAAAGTTAAACGACTCAATTAAATGCAACAATTACGGCCACAGGGCACCTTGGAATCCGTATGTCACAGTTAAAGACTGCATAAGCTTACCAGGATTTATCAGTGTTGCATGTAACTGGATCATTCTCTTTTTTTTCTTTTTTTTAAAATAAAATCATTGGTTAAAATGTGTGTACATTTTTTAGGATACCCTATATACTTGTTACTTTTTAAGACTTAAACTGTGACCTTCTGCAGCTGGAATTTGTAGGTATACCATGTAATCTAGGCATAGCTTTGGCCAACTATATACATGCACAAAGTCTCTATCTCACACATGGTGCACCCCTCAAATATTAGGCTACAATTTAGGTCTCAGAAAGTCATATGGAATATGAGATTATAAGGTATTTCCCAATTCCCCATAATCACTGAAAAGGTATTCAATGTCACTGATAATAATAAGATTCTTTTTTTTGGAAGTAATGTATTTGGCCAGTGATAAGCAAACACTATCATTTTAACATATAAGTAACTGCAAACACACATCAACTCAAGTAAATTACAAGTCTCTATGCATCAAAACTGGTATTAAATATTTGATCCCCAGAAACCCAAATAAAAAAAAATTTTTTTTGAAAAGTTCTTAAAAATAAACACAACCTTGGAAACCTTTAACCCTTTGAACCAGAGCTCACAAAAAGAAAAATTGAGCACAATGCACATTGCAACTTTGTGCCTAGTTGCACACATCTTCGTTTAAATTTATCCCATCATTCCATTAAAAAAATGGCTTTTATTATTAGTATACCTAGTGATTTTCCCAAGCTTAAAATACTGAGCTTTCATTATATGCTAATATCAGGCTTTCAGATTATAGTGATATCTGATCATAAAGTAAAATAATACTCAGACCAAAATATAGGGTTCAAAGGGTTTAAAAATGATGGAGTTTCCTCAAAGTTACCATCTATTTTGATATAAATTGACCATGTCCATTGAACATATCTGTATAAAAAAAATAAACCTTCTAATTTAAACCAACTTTATATTTATACAGTTAAAGTTGGCTAAATGCAATTTTTGTTATATAACTTTGTGTGAATATGCATGCTTCTATTATCTTTCTCTCTCATTCCTTTATTTTTTTTTTCCAAAGATATTTTAATTTTAACAAAATTTTATGTATAGTTTATCCACAGCCCAAATTTCTTAGTTCCGAGAAGAATAGATTACTTTTAAAATATAAAAAAAAAAAAAAAAAAAAAAACTATGTTAACAATTAGATTTATCCACTTAAAGACAAAACCTTTAGTGAACAAATTATATATTTCTGGGAAGAACTCAAAGTTAGAACCACAAATATTTAGGTTTTATTTTCAAAACTGATTTAACGATACTCATTAATGCAAATCTATAAAGGAAAATAAGGTATCTAATTTAAAAGCAATGCAGTATCACAAAAAGGCATCCAAGTACTCATAAAATTACTGATACTCATCAGATAAATATTAGTATATTCAAGTTTTAAACATACCTAATGAATATCTTAACTATGAGTGAAGTCAATAAAATGGTTTGATATTAGTTGCCTATCATTTGTGATTGAAGGCTCAAAATAAATTTGGTTTTGTTTTGTTTTGTTTTATGGCATATCATCCATTATAGGTTATGTAATGCCAAATCCTCTTTCTACATATATATTAGATATATATGATTTGTAGATACACACTTGAATAATCAAATAGTTCTAACAATTCAGTTGAGCATAAATCAACCAAGTTAAAAGGTTCCAAGTATTGCTATCTATCACTACTCATTTGTTTACACAAAGTTAAATGATCAAAAAGTTCTATTTAAAACAATTCAATTGAGCATAAATAATTTGCTTACACTCAGTTTAAATGTCAAACAGGTCTATTTGATCTATAGATTGAAACCTATCAGGTGCTATCACTCCAGGCCAAAGTGGACCTCTTAATTACTGAAGCCTCACCATCAGATTGTTTAGTGTCCTATCCAGGACACTCATTGAGGGAGTCTTATCCCTTTGCAGAAATGCAGTTGGTGTACTCTACATCCTCAGCTGACTGAGCAACTATCATTTGTGATTAAGGCTCAAAAACAAATCATCATAGTCTTGTCACTGTTATGTCAATTTGTTTGTTCATTTTTTATGGCATATCAACCTTTGTAGGTTATTTGATGCCAAATCCATACTTATACAAATAAACAGTTCTATTTCAAACAATTCAGTTTAACCTGAGTACACAGTTCAATTGCCAAAAACATTTCGATTTCAAGCCATTCAGTTTACTCTAACAGTTTTATTTCACACAAATTAGTTTAGCATATGTAGAGTTTCAATGTCAAAAACAGTTCTATTTCAAACAATTCAGTTTAGCATACAAAAACAATTCCATTTTAAACAACTCAGTTTAGCATAAGAAAGCAGTTTAAATATTAAAATGGTTCTATTTCAAGTAATTCAGTTTACCCCTCTGCAGAGATGCAGTCAGTGTATTCTATAGCCCCAGCCAAGTGGGCAATGTTATAGAAAGTGAGAGAAATGCTGCAGAAAACTCTCTTTCCACAAAATAATAGAGGTATCTTTTTCCAAATATCCATCCTTGATGTTTCAACCCAATGTTGCTCCCATCTGGGTTTTCTCCCAAATATCATTGACAAACTTAATCTTTTATCCCTTTGGATGAGTCCTCATATGCATGATAACTCATGCATTTTAATAAGCAATAGTAACACTAGGGCATGCATGTTCTTCACATTACAAATGGCTACTTACAATAAAGACTTGTAAAGCAGCACGTTCCTTTTGCATCAGGTAAGTGAAATTTGTCATGTCCATTTTCCGCCTTAACTTCCAGATACCATTTGTTTGGATTCTAAATTTACTTATTCTAAAACTCTTCAGGAAATTTGGGCAATGTATAAAACTAAAATAAATTAAGATTTCACACAAGAGAAATAGATATGCACAAACACACACACACACATATATATATATATATATATATATATATATATATTTTATTCTCAATTTGTAAATAGTGCATTAAAGTAATGCCACTTTGAGTATAACATATGGGCCAATGCTGAAAGAAAGAAAACAGTGATAAGAATGCCAAGGATAAATCTAATTAAAATTAATTACTAAGTTGTAACATAACAATTGAAGAAACATTTTTCAAATTATCTTTACTTTACTATAGATGACAAGGAAAAAAATAGCCTAAACTAAAATATACTAAGCTATATTGTCTTTAAAATTCCGTAAAAAAAAAAAATTTGCACTATCAAATGTGACCCAGAAGCCGATGATTTTTCTGTTAAAAATTATGAAGCAATAATCACCATGCATAAAGCAATTGGAAAAAAGCAAATTGAGCAAGCAGGATTTCTTTTTTTTAAACATCTCTTCTCAATTCAAGTAATAAATGCTCATCTATTTCAGATCATAAACTTCATGCTGAAACAACTTGATCAAGGATAAACTTTTATAAAAAAGAACAAAACATTTTTTTTTGATTATAAGAAAAATTATTCGAAAAAGAATGTATATATTAAAATCAAAGTTAGGAGAGTTTAAGCTGAGTAAGCCCTGTCAAATTCAAGCTCCTTAAACCACAAGGTACTTTCTGACAAAAAAAAAAAAAAAGAAAAATTTTTCCATTTTTTCTTAACTTTTAAATAAAATAATCTTACAACTATTAAACATATTCCATTATACAAAGGCAAGTTAAGTAGTTTTGAAAGACTTTGCTATCACTAGGCACAATTTGGCAACTGTGAATGCATTTGCTGAGATCATGAAAGTGACCATTCACAATGGACTGTGAGATGCCATACTCACTTGATACTCTCCAAGTGCTACTCATCTGATTTTCCTCAATTAACAAAAATTCGGTTTGTTGACATGGTTGGACAAATGAAAAGAAACATTGTCACTAGCGAGAACAACAATGTCAGTTGGAATATTTTCCAATATGGATTCATAAGACACTTAGTGTTTGCTCCAGTTATTTTACTTAAGCTCTTGTATAACCATCATTTTGTAAGTTCGGGTCTGCAAGTAAAATTCTCCTCAAACTCCAATCAGACATTCTGAAAACCAGAGCATGCTTAAGGTCTGAACATTGTAGAGATCTGGTAATGGCCTGCCTTACTGCTGTGATATTCTCTGGTGTTCAAAATGTGCTAAAGCATTTCCACAACTATCTGGTTTTCCTGTCCTAACATTGCAACATAGCAGTTATTCTGTCCTCATTTGAGATACAGAAAAATTTCAAGCACACAATGTTTACCATTCCACAACATGATGGACAGTGAAATAACATGCTTCACACTGCACAAAGACATACTCTCAAGTCCACTCACAGCAAGTAGTGCTTGTGAGGTGCCTATTTTAAATTTGAGAGATTATTTTTTGCCTCTGTTATTGCTGTGATTTCATGACAAATAAAATCTTTCAATTGTCTGAGGCCTATATTTAAGAACTAGATCCTTCAGGTATTCCCAACAGAAGACATCACAAGATAAGAGATCAGGTGAGTGAGCTGGTCTAGGGATAACTGCTGCATGGCAATAATAGTCACCATTTTTTTTTTAAATGATTTTCAAAAAAACAACAACACACAATAGTCACCATTCCATACTGTCATGGCAACTGAAATGGCATAAATGTTGTTGCTCCCGCTCAAAGATATACCTCACACCTTCTCCCCCTCTACTAGCACCTGTTTGACACCAGTTTTAAATCAAGAAGATCATTCAGCTGGACCCCATACATTTTGAAAAAAAAAATGCAATAACTTTAATACTTTTGAATATATTTTATTTTTATTTTTTCTACTTAGCTGAAAGCATCTACTATAAGATACAAACACAGTCGTTAGAAAACACAGAGTAACATTTTGAAACAAAAAAAAAAAAATCTAAACATATTTAACTATATCTTTTGACTGTCAAACATCTGGCACATGAAGCTACTGATCTGCATGGTCAAAGACATCCTCTTAAACAATAGGAATATCAAGCACTTTAGGAACATAATACTATCTCTCTGACCTGCTCTCTGAGTGAAGCAGGCTTTGAAGATTAGATTGATATACTTAGCTAGATTTCACCATATATAATTGATTGTACCTTGTGGTTTTTAGCACTTTATTTTATAGTTTCATAGAAAGCTGAATGGAGACAAAAATGGATCTAATTTTTCTTCCACACCTGAAAATTTAGAAACCATTTCACTTTGTACACTTGGGTCTAACTTGTTTATTAGAATTTTTTTTTTAATATATAAACTGTATCAATTTTTCAGGTAATAAAAAGAATTTAGAAATTAAAATTTAAAGATAGTCAAAAATATAAATTGTTCTCTTTCTTTAAAGTTTCTTTCAAAAAATTTGCTTAAAGACCATCTTTGACAGCCATTAAGTTCAATATCAAGTTGCATACTAATTATAGTTGCTTGTTTAGGTTTTATGGCATATCAACCTTTGTAGGCTATTCAATGCCAAATCCATTTTTATACAAATAATCAGTTCTATTTCAAACAATTCAGTTTAGCATGAGTACACAGTTTAATTGTCAAAAACATTTTGATTTCAAGCTATTCAGAGAAGTCAAACAATTTTAATTCTAACAATTCAGTTTAGTGTAGTTTTTTCCACACACAGTTAAATGTCAAAACAGTTCTATTTCAAACAATTCAGCTCAGCATAAGTACGCAATTTAAATATCAAAACAGTTCTATTTCAAGTAATTCAGTTTAGCATAAGTATGCAATTTAGCTCTATTTAACTCATAGATAGAGCCCTATCAGGTGCAACCACTCCAGGCCAGAGTGAACCAGGAAGCAATGGCAATGAAGGGGTACTCCACATTCCCCAAAGCTCCAGCATCACTGAAACCTCACCATGAAACTGTTTAGTGTCTTATCCAGAACACTCGTTGATGGGGTCTTACCTCTCTGCAGAGGTGCAGTCGGTGTATTCTACAGCCCCAGCCGACTGGGCAAATACTATATATAGAAGTTACAACTAATTGCAGATAATTAAAGGAAACACCGGCTCATTGGCCTTATGGATAGAGAGTTCGTCAATGGTCCGGGAGACCTGTGTTCAATCCCAGGTTGTGTCATACCAAAGACTTTAAAAATGGTACTTGATACCTCCTTGCTTAACACTCAGCAATACAAGGTATGTGTCTAGGGTAAAGTGGAGCAATCCAGAGAAAGTAGTAGTGCTCTCCTCTACGCCTCGGTGTAGTAGCTATTGAAAAGGGAGCCTTTTGGTCGCCCTTGACTATGGTCGCCAACTTTACTTACTTTATAATAACAATTTAAGAGTTACCTTAACTTTGATAAATAATAATCAGGTAAAGCACTATAAAGTTGCAAATTGGATTGAAAATTGCTTTAAATGACAGCATTTTAACACTACTGTCCAAACAAAAATCTCACTATAATGTTACAGCAAGATGCAAAAATTTAATTATAACATAACTTTTAATATAGATAACTGAAAATATTTCTTATTTTCATTATTTTATGAGCAATCTTTTTATATATGTGAAATATGTTTCAATAAGAATCAAAATTTTGAATTTGTCATCATACGAACTATGAACTATAAAATTGTGAGCTAAATCAAATGAGCCCTACAAATATCATAACAAAACAATTAAAACAAAGCAATGTCTCCCTTAGAAGCAAAACTAGAAACAAAATTTACTTATAAACAACAAGTAAAAGTAAGTTGGAACATTTTGTTATAAATACCAAGTTTTCCAGGCAACACAAAGAAAAATTAATTTTTTACTCACTCAAGTTCAGGATAGACATTTTCCAAAAACCATTTAAAAGGTTTACATTTTAATTTCTTTTTCAATTCTAAGCGTTCTGAAATACTGAAAAAAAAAAAAAAAAAATTCGTTATTTTTGATAATTACTTTTGATTTGGTTTCAGTTCCTTTTATGGCTGTTGTTGGTTTGGTTTCTTTGTTTAATGGCATATCAACTCTTTTTAAATTATTTAATGCCAAAGCCATTCACCTAGAAGAACAGTAGTGGTACTATTTAACCCATAGCTGGGAGGATAAGGGGGTTCATACCTTTCCCAAGGGTATTTGCCTTAAAGTGAACGTAATAGCGCGACTGGAGTACAAACTCGCGTGATGTTGTTGGTTAAAATCAGTTCTAAAACAAACAAAAAAAAAAAAGCACTGGAGCAAACTGATTTTCTCTTTAATTCTTTTAGCTGTCATGTGACCTATTCTCAACAATATCCACACATTATTAGCAGTCCAATAAATATTTAAAATAGGCTCCTACTAATGATCAGCATCTAGATTTAAAATTTGTAACTCCCTTTGTGATTTGTTAATTTTTTCTTTTGGTTTAATTATGAATTTCTATTTATAACTAACTTTTTGATTTGGAAAGTGTAGTTTCAGTGAGTGAGAACTATTTCAATTGATTATTTATAGGCATTTATCATCATCCAATCTACAAAATAATAGTGGGGTCTGCATTTGGACTTAACCTTTGCACCAGGGCCAAAAAAGAAACATTCAGGTGGAGAAGAACATAAAATTTCTCTTTTGATTTTTTTCTTTTTCAAATCTTGACTGAATGCCATTTTTTTAAAAACTGTGATTTCATTTCATGCCAGTTCTTATATGTATATATAAAATCATATTAGGAATACTGGGTGGAACGGTAAAATTGTTGTCCTAAAGAAAACAACACTACAACTTTATTTTAAAACTTTTATTGAAAAAAAATCAATTAAGCTAACTTGAGCCTTTGGGTCACTCTCAACTACAGTTGCCAACTTTACTATATATGTGTGTGTGTGTGTGTGTGTAGACAGATTGAAATGAATAAGGGGAAGTAATCTATAATTAAAACTTAATAATCTCCCTTGAATAATGATAATGCTCAGTGTAGTGCAAAAGTAGACTCCACACTATAATTACTATGTAAATTGGATGATGCTAGATGCCTATTGATATTTTTTTAATAGTTTTAGAGTATGGGATTCACATCTTCTAAATAAAAATAAAAAAAAACAGTTACAAATAAAAATTCAGAAGGAAACAAAAAAAAAATTTAACAAACCACAAAATGAGTTAGAAATTTTAAATCTGGCTCCTGACCGTTAATAGGAGACGTTTTTAAATATTATTAGGACAGCTACTAATATGTGTAGACATTGTTGAGAATAGGTCACATGACAACTAAATTGATAAAAGAGAAAAACATTATCCCCCACTGCTTTCTTTGTTTTAGAACCAAGTTCAACCAATAAAATATCAGTAGAGGCAGAGACAGATAATAATCTCAAAGTTAACATCTCTCTCTTTCTCTCTCTATCCCAACCACTTTTTTCATCAATACCATCACCAGTCACAGTAGAAACAATTTAACATGTGATGATTTTAAAAGCCAACATAAAGTGACAATTACTATCATATTTATTTCCTAGAGTTACATACACATGTTGTCAAAATTTTGGTGGTTGCAATCAGAATCCGACTTTAAAACAAATTGATGAAACAAAAAACTACTGCAAATAAATGAGCTGGAGCTAAAAATAAATGAGGAACTTATTACACAAGTTACAAATTCTTTCTTTTATAAAGCGGACAAAAACAGGCTACAGCTAGAGACTGCTTAAAAGCCCTTACGCAGGAAATTATTCATTAACAAAATATGAAACGAAGGTAACATTAAAAATAGTATAAAAAATTACATGTCTCTTGCTTTCTTGTAAGTGGCTGAAACTGACTCTCCTTTTTTTTTCTCTTAATAGGAGAAAGATAAGAACGTCTTAGTTCATGTTAACTGTGAGGAGAGTTTATAGTTTATTTTGGAGACTTTCTTTTTTCCCTTTTCTTTCACTGTTGTCTGTAGGGCCAAGTTGTAGTTTAGTTGGAGACTTCATTATGTTATATTCTGAGTTGTGGGCGAGAAATGCATATGGTTGCAAAACAAAGAACGTATAGATACTCACAATAACACAGTAATGATGTTATAGAAAATTTTTTATAAATAGATTAAGTACAGAGAGTAGAATGGAGAAATATGTTCACAGTTAAAGAATGAATTCAGTGGTAGTAGTTACAAAGTTCATGTACTGTACTTGTCTCGTGGTGAAGGGATAGTTACAAAGTTCTCGTGGTGAAGGGATGGTTTTCTTCAAAACTAGGGCAATGTTCTAAGCGGCGGCGATCGTTTGATGTATCGGATGACAGACGCTGGACGGTGCGTAGAATCCTTAACACGGGTCGTGTGAAGGAACAAGTCTGACTGATGATTATTTGGTCCGTCTATTTATATATTTTTTGTAGGCTCACAAACGGCAATTTTTGTGCCCCGCGGGAAGCGTTCCGATTGGATATTTATTAATGTATTTTTTTTTTTTTGTTAATTTATCGCAAACGGAAGTTCTGCACGGAGCCCATGCGTGAGCAACTAACTTTTCATTTTGAGTTGAGAACTCGACGTGTTAACTTCCGTTTTTTTTTTTTTTCTTTTCTTCTTTTCTTTCTATTTGTTTTTTCAAATCAAGGCAAGATCTCGTCTTGTAACAGCTCCTCTAGATCTTACCATGATTTGAGGTTGCTATGTTGTTAGTGCTTGCTTGCGTGCGTGTTTTTGTTTTGTTTGTTGGTGTGTGTATTATTTATTTTGTTTTATGGCACATAACAAAGTCTTTAAAGCGTGCTGGGAGTTGCCCTCGTGTTGTTCGTTTCGTTGGGTTTTGGGTATTGTCTCCGGAACTGCAGTCATTTGCGACAAGATGCTCCCCTGATGAAAGTGTAGGGAGTTGTGGCAACGGGTGATGGGTAGGTTGCCGGGGTGGACAAGGAGGTAGGAGTGGTCGTGTCGACGGGTGATTGGGAATTTGGTGAGGTGGGGATAGAGTTGGAGGTGGGGGTGGTCGATGCATGTGCTGCAGGTTATTTGGTCGCGGTACGAGTCGACGGACGTGTCCGCGGTGAACCCAATGCGTTTCACAGTTTTCGTTTTTCACTTGAACCACCAAACCGGTCGTTTTGGTGACCTCAAAGTCACCTATCCAAGGCAGGTGAGACAAGTGGGCTGTTGCGGATTGCAGTCGGTGGAGTAGCACCTTGTCACCGACTTGTATCGGGTCTTTGGAGATGCTGCGGTTCAGTTTGGCTTCCATTTTGTGGTCAGCCTCGTTGTTCGCCAAGGCGACTCTTTGATGCACCTGTCGGAGCAAAGCGTTTATCTGCATACCGTAAGCACCTGGGTTGTTGTTAACGATGTCTTGGCAGGGGATTTTCGGTAGACCAATGTTTGGTTGGCGGCCGGTGATAATGTAATGCGGGGATGCACCAGTGGTGGTGTTGGCTGTGGCATTCATTGAGGAAACTGCCGATTCGAGAACGTCCGTCCATTCACAATTTCTGTCTTCGCAGATCATGTAAAGGGCGTTTTTTAGGGTCCGGTGTTGCCTCTCAATGTTCCCCGAGCTTTGTGGTCGCCACGGGCAGTGAAGTTCCCGGGTGATCGAGGTTAGGTCACAAAATTCCTTGTAGACCTCGCCAGTGAAGTGGGTTCCTCGGTCGGAGGAGACAATGCGGGGAATCTCGCGGTGACGAAGAAAGAACTGGTAGAGTCCGCGGGCTGCGTCGATTGCGCGGTCTCTGGCACATGGTATGGCCATGAGGTGGCGGCTGAAGCTGTCTAGAATAGTAAGGATGTACCGCTTGCCCTTTGAGAGGGGCATTGAGACAAAATCTATGTAGACAACCTCGAATGGTTTTCCGCCTCTCTTGCAATGGCCCGTGGACCAGTTTCGGCGCATGCCGTAATTTCCCTTGCGTTTAGCGCAGGTTTGGCATGACTGAACATACGCCCTGATATCGCGATTTTTGAACTCCCACCAGTAGCTGGATAGGTGTTCCTGCATGCGGGAGATCCCTGAGTGGTTGACACAGTCATGGGCTTGGTGGAGATATTTTGTCCGGAGCTTGTAGGGTACTACCAGTTTTGGTGTGTTTGTAGTATCCCTGATCATCAATACAGATGTACCAGGTTCCAAGTAGAATTGGTGCATGTGCTTGTTATATAGCCCGGTACAATGATCTTTGGGGTCGAGTAGGGTAGCGTCCGGTCTTGGGGTTGCCAACTGAAGAGCTCTGATGATTTTTGAAAGTGTGTCATCAGAGGCTTGTTCCGCTGCAATACCCATGTGGTCAGCTATCTCTTCAACCGGGATGGTCGATGTGGCATGAAACGCGAGGAATGCGTCGAATGCTGAATGTTCCGTGTTGTGTGAGTCCCAGGGAGCAGCTGGGAGCTCTTGATTTCGTCCATGCACCAGGATGGAACGTAGATGTTTAGACTGGAGCCTTGGAGTTTGAAGCGCTTCCCTGCAGGTGTGGGGTCTGCCGTAAGCTTGTCCTTGCTGTGGCCATATCTCCGACTGAACATGTCTGCCCAGACATTCGATTCACCTTCTACATATTCCAAGACGAATTTGTAGCACAATATTTCCTCCTGCCATCGTCGTATCTTCGCATTGTTGAATTCACGTTGATCCAAGTATGTGAGAGATCGATGATCTGTGAGGACGACGAAGGGACGACTACGCAAGAAGTAATCGAATTTGGTGATGGCCCATTTTATCGCATATGCCTCGCGTTCAGTTGTTGACCAGTTGCGCTCCGTCGCGTTAAAGGTGTGTGAGGCCACTGCTATTATTTTCTTTTGGCCGTGTTTATTCTCTTGCATGAGAATGGCCCCACATGCGATATCACTGGCGTCGGTGGTGAGGGTAAAGAGTCCGGTGAAATGGGGGAATGAAATGATTGGTGGGGAGGCGAGGCGCTTCTTAATTTTATTGAAAGCCTTGTTGGCCCCTTCGGTCCAGACGAATGTCCGTCCGGGCTTGTTTAGTTCGTTTATGGGGGCCATTAGATTGGAGAACATGTCGGTTCTGATGCTCTCGTTAAGGCGTGTCTCGATGAATTGCCGAATCCATACAAGACGTCCGATGAGACTTTGTAGTTCTTTTCTCGTTGTCGGGGGTTTCCTGTCGATAATGGCGCGGACATATTTGGGGTTGGCCTTGAACCCGTCGCTATTCACGATGCGACCGAGAAATTTAGCTTCGGACGCAAGAAAAATGCATTTTTCTGGGTTTAGTTTTAATCCGAACTTGCGTAGAGCAATAAATAATTGCTCCAGCGCTGTCACATATTCCTCGAAGGTTTTGGCGTGGACAAGATTATCGTCGATATATGACGATATGTTCGCGCGTGAGGCCACTGTGTCGAGAGCCTCAGCTATGCATCGAGAGAAGATTTGTCCAGCGGATGTTAGACCGAAGGCCAGACGGGTGTATTGGAAACAGCGTCCTTTCCAAGTAAAGGCCGTTTTATGGCGGTCACGTTCATCAATAACTATTTGCCAATAGCCATTGCGGAGGTCGAGTGTTGAGAAGTACTTGTTACCTTCGCCAATCTTGTTGAATGTCGAGTCAATGGTAGGTATTGGGTACGGGTCGAGATCGACTAACACCTTGTTGAGGGTTCTTTTGAAATTTGCGACCACTCGAATCTTTCCGTTTTTCTTGCGGACGGCAAAAACGGGACTGTTAAATCCTTTAGGGTCGTTGCAAGGTTCGATAACACCCTCACTTGTCATGTGGGCAATTTCCGCGTCAACGTCACCCTCCAGTGCTTGGGCTATAGGGTGCTGTTTTTGGCTCCTGGACTGGCCGTTGGTTGGTATGCGTATGGGCTTGATGAAAGTGCCCCTTCTATTGTCGTCGGTGCCGAGAATGTCCGCATAGCTGATGAGTAAATCGGCGGTAGCTTCTAATTCACTACGGCTATGATGGTCTGGAAGCGATAGGCCTACGGTTTGCTTAAGCCAATGGAGTTTTTGGTTGAGAGTCAACCCGTTAGGCGATGATCTGGCTGTGGCTCGTGGTTCCTCGTTGGAAACGGTTAGGGCGCCGTGTGAAAGGTTGTGGGTCGGTTTTATCCTTGGATGGACGGTTGGAGAGAGCGGGACAGTATGTTTTAGCTTGCCAGATGGGAGTGTGCGCGCAAGTTCTACAGTCGCCTTCTGGTTATCGATGGTATAGGATAACAGTGTGTGGTGGCCGAGTATGTTCTGACCGATCAAGATGGGAATGTCTGATGTCGTGATCAGTGTGTCGACGTTGCAGAAAGCGGGGGAAGTATCGTCACCCAAGGTAATGTCGCAGGTGAGCTTGCCCAGAATAGAGATGTTCCCTCCGATTCCTTTGACTCGGATGTTGGATTTGGACATGTGTCTTCTTGCATCTTCGGGTAAGCGAGAAATGGGAATGATGCAAGTCGTGCATCCGGGATCCAACATGCCTATACCGGAGAATGTGATGCCGTTGTTGCGGAGGTTGATCTGAACAAGGGGCGATCGGAGATCAGGTTGGATTTGAACGTTAAATGTGTGATGATGCTGAGTGGATACATGGACCTGGGAACGAGTCATCACATCTCGTTCGGTCCCAACCGAAAATCCAGTTCGTCGAAGCGCGTCGCGTGTTCATGGTTGTGCTGATCGCTATCTATTCCAGGTAAACCGGTGTCAGTGGTCGCTATGTGTGCTTGAGCATGAGGGGGGTGAAAATATGGGCACCTGTTGCCCTTAAAGCATGCGCGGCCTCGTAAAAAGTTTTTGCACATTGCTTGTTGGCTGGGTTGGCCAGCGCTTCTTTGTGCCCGGTTGTGCTTCATGTTGTAGGTGGGGGCGGTTCGACTTTTCCAGTCAACAATGGATGGGTTTCACCTGTGGGTTTGCCGCAGTTGCTTGTTCAGATCCAGCAACTGTAGCTGTACGTCGGCTAGTATCTTGTCACTTTCAAGGCTACGAGATTTGTCAGAGTGTGTAGGTTGGCTCACCATCAGCGCAGTGGTTTCAGCGGCGGTGGTGATGTCCGTTTTGATACCACGATCAAGGTAGCGTTGCGCATCGCTGGCTATACCACCCACTGAGTAGTGTCTGTCCATAGTTTTGACGAGGTGTGGATAGATGTTAGGTGTCCATGCCTTGATCTTTTCACTCATGAGCATGGCCCCCATTAGGGAAAACGCAGTTTCGGCCGTCATCTCAGCATTTTGTCTGTCCGACTTGAATTTTGCCGTGATGTGGACTGTGGCCTCTCGGATTGTGTTTTCAAGTCGGCCTGCAAAATCAGTGAGTTTCTCTCCCTCATGTCGCTGAAGGTCCCATGCTCGGCTTAGGTACTGGAAGTTTGTCATTTGGCTCCCGTGGGTGGATATAAGGTAAGCCTTTAGTTCCTCGAACGTGGACGTAGGCTGTCTTGAGTCCTCCATCTGCTGGAAGATGCCTTCGTTCAGTAGTTGCTTTGCCAGCTTGACAAACTCCTTCTCCATTGCAGGATATTTCCTTAATTCTGGCTTAACATGTATGGTGTAAGCCTTATTAAGGTCGGTAATGAAGCGGTTTACATCGCTGCCCGGTTCGAAGGTCCGGATGGATTTTGTGGCGTCCCGAAGTGACTGATGTCGCAATAGAAGCTCATAGTTTGTGGTGTGTTGTTGCAATGTGCGCGATCGATCGTGTGCGGTAGTTTGCAGAGCAGTTAAAAGTTCGTGGAGGTCTGTTTTCAGTTCACTAATGATTAACTGTGCTTGCGGGTTATCTGCCGGCTCCATGTCAATTTTCGTTAGGAGAATCGCTGCTTAAAAAAAAAAAAAACCGGGACATTGGCCCAGCGGTTAGAGTGTTCGCCAATGGCCCGGGAGACCTGGGTTCAATCCCAGGTCGAGTCATACCAAAGACTTTAAAAATGGAACTTGATACCACCTTGCTTAACACTCAGCATTATAAGGTACGGTTCAAGGGTAAAGTGGAGCAATCCAGGGAATGGAGTAGCGCCCTCCCCTACACCTTGGTGTAGTAGCTATCGAAAAGGGAGCCTTCGGGTCACCCTCGACTATGGTCGCTAACTAACTATAAGTTCCAAGATTTCTGATCGAGAAAGGCCGGAGTATTCCATACTTGTTTTGCTGCACGCTTGACACCAGTGTTATATTCTGAGTTGTGGGCGAGAAATGCATATGGTTGCAAAACAAAGAACGTATAGATACTCACAATAACACAGTAATGATGTTATAGAAAATTTTTTATAAATAGATTAAGTACAGAGAGTAGAATGGAGAAATATGTTCACAGTTAAAGAATGAATTCAGTGGTAGTAGTTACAAAGTTCATGTACTGTACTTGTCTCGTGGTGAAGGGATAGTTACAAAGTTCTCGTGGTGAAGGGATGGTTTTCTTCGGAACTAGGGCAATGTTCTAAGCGGCGGCGATCGTTTGATGTATCGGATGACAGACGCCGGACGGTGCGTAGAATCCTTAACACGGGTCGTGTGAAGGAACAAGTCTGACTGATGATTATTTGGTCCGTCTATTTATATATTTTTTGTAGGCTCACAAACGGCAATTTTTGTGCCCCGCGGGAAGCGTTCCGATTGGATATTTATTAATGTATTTTTTTTTTTGTTAATTTATCGCAAACGGAAGTTCTGCGCGGAGCCCATGCGTGAGCGACTAACTTTTCATTTTGAGTTGAGAACTTGACGTGTTAACTTCCGTTTTTTTTTTTTTTTCTTTTCTTCTTTTCTTTCTTTTTGTTTTTTCAAATCAAGGCAAGATCTCGTCTTGTAACATTTAGTTTCTTTACTCTTTTCTTTTTCTTTCATTGTTGTCTGTAGGGAAAGTTTGTTGTTTAGTCAAGGCCCTCTTCTTTTTTCTTTCATTTCTTTACTCTTTTCTTTTCTTTAATTTCTTCTTTCTTTCTGTTCAGAATCTATGGGTCCTTTAAACTTGAACTATTCCGGTTTATTTTTCCACGAGATAGCTTATGAACAAATTGGCAACATCTTGTCAGCACGTCTCAGAGAATTACTCATCACTCTGCTTGACCATAAAAGTGAGATTCTACTAGAAAAAAATCTCCAGGCCTGTACCTTTCTGAAAGTATGTGTATCTCTCCAAGGCCATTTAAGACAAACTTCTCCATGAGCCATCTCTGGTGCGTTTTCACTCTATGATGATGTGTTATCAAAAAAAAAAAAAAGGCCCAAAATTTTACTTCCTTCTCCCACTTCCAAAAAAGAACTCTTGACTCTTACCCCCACCACAATAGCAGCAGCAAGTCCACAACATGTCCACCAATCCAATGCTGAGAAGAGCAGCCCTGTTCCTTTCTACTACACTCCAGGTGGGTGAATAAAAAACTTTACAATCCACTACTCTATAATAAGAATAGCAAAACAAGTCCTTTTCCAAAAAATAAAATTTTACAAAGTACTTTGATTGTCCAACAAACATAAAATTATTACAATGTCAAGAAAAGACAATATTTTCACTTCAGCTGCTTATTCTCTATTCCTGTTCAATGCAAAGCCTTTGACAGAATATTATTATTTACACTGTTCCAAGTATAAATTAATATGCAATAAACAAGCTGAATACTCATCCGACAGACAGAGAAAAGAACTTATAATAAAAGTTCTCATACTTCTATAAGATTTCCATATACACAATATTTCCTAAAAAATTTCTATATTTGGAAGTGCCCGTGGTGTAATGGTTATCGTCGCAGGAAATGGACACGGCGACATGAGTTCAAATCCTAGATGAGACTGATTGCATTTCATATAACACTAATACCCTTAGGAAAGGTATGAATCCAATTATTCTCCCTCCAGCTATGGATAAATAGTAGGGCAGACTAGGTTCTTCAGCCTTGGTGAGGCAACTAGTCTAGGAGAAGGAAAACTTTGAATTCAAACCTGTTAAACTTCGCTTAAAAATTGACCTTGTACCATATCCTGCCCAAATGGAGGGGTTGGTAAATATGATAAAATTTCTATATTTTGTACATCTTTTTGAAATTCTCTACTTTGGACTTTTTTTTTTTTTTTTTTTAAACAAGTTCACTTCAGCAACAATATCTCATCTACTGAAAGCAATGTCGACATACACATCGGGAAGACATAAACTGGTATTGACAGATTATCGATCCTATGGGATTCTGACCTCTCCGATAAAATAAGCTGAGGCATTATCTATACTACTTCATGGATGCTTTTGAAACGCATAGAGAAAGAGCTAGATGAGAACTACACAAGTTTTCTACGTGCTGTTTTGAACAAATTTTAAAAGCGACACTCCATAAAATAGCAGCTGTACGACCATCTACCTCCCAACTCAAAAAGCATCCAAGTATGATAAACAAGACCTGCAGGGTACCAATGCAGAAGAACAAACCCATAAACAAAATTCTCTTATAGACTCTTACACATGAATGCATCATGTTGGTTGACCAGTAAAAATTTAGATACATCAGCTCAGTGCAGACACTATATGCAGTCTAAAAGACCTACGAAGAGTGATAGATTATACAGAGGAATAGTGAAGAAGAGTATGACTTAATGATGATGACTTTGGACATAGCTCGATATTTTTCAATAAAAGCAAAAATTAATCTGAAGCAAAATATATGCAGTGTACGTCAAAATAATCAATTTTTACTTTTGTTCCACTAATGTTATGAAAACAGTAAACACAGCAAGAGTTTTGTCTCATTGCTTTAGTTATGGATACAGGAACAAATGAAAGTGTTAACTGTTGGAACACTGTGAAACTCCTTACCCAATCATGACAGAAAATAAAAAATGTAGAGACAGCCTGATTTCTGCATTGTTCCTTGGCAACAGTGATGTAGAAAGAGGGATTTCTCAGCCTGTATGTACACTTCTATTCCACAACTCTTCATTGGATATCCTCAAAGAGTTATTGCACAATATTTGGGGCCTCTCAGCATTTATTTCTTTTTAAATTTGTTGGCTTTGATATTGAAAGTATAAATGAGCAATACTATACAAATATGCTCCTCTCACATATATAATCATCATGGCATTCCAATGGCATAGATTCCCTTGACTATCTGTCCCTATGTTTTTCAAACTCCACAACCATGAACAGGATGCAGCACAAGATCAGTATTTAAGCAAAGTTAATTTTTTTTGGGGGGGGGGGGGGGAGATTCAACATTTGCCTTCTAGACTAGGTGCCCGTGATGTAATTGTTATCGTCGTAGGAAATGAACACGACGACATGAGTTCAAATTCTGGACGAGACTGATTGCATTTCACATAGCATTAATACCCTTGGGAAAGGTATGAATCCAATTATTCTCCCTCCAGCTGTGGGTAAATAGTAGGACAGACTAGGTTCTTCAGCCTTGGTAAGGCAACTAGTCTAGGAGAAGGAAAACTCTGAAATCAAACCTGTTACATTTCATTCCTTGTAGAAGAACAGCTGTCATACTATTTAACTCATAGCTGGGAGGATAAGAGGGTTCATGCCTTTCTCAAAGGTATTACTCTGAAAATGAACAAAATAGCATGACTGGAGTTCGAACTCACTTACGTCGAGGCCACAGTCTAGCATTTTAGCCATTACGCCACAAGGACTCCCTCCCTGCCTTCAGCTATGAGTTAAATAGTACCACTAGTGTCCTTGTACGAAGATGGCTTTGACATTAAGGTTGTTGGATTAGGGTTTAATGGCATATCAACCCTTGTAGGTTATTAAATACTAAATCTTGTTTTATTATATATGATTTGTAAACAAATAGTTTGTAGGTAGATATTTTTGTGTTTAAATGAATTGTGAGATCATGAGACAAATAGTAGTAGACAAAGTTTTTTGGCATTAAATAATCCACAAGGGTTGATATGCCATTAAACAAAGAATTCATATCAAACTGGCTACTTGCATATTTGAGATGTTGTAACTATTTCTTTTTGTGTTTATGCCACGATGATTTATAAAACAAAATGAATTGCTTATATATGAAGATTTAAAAAAAAAAAAAAATCTAATTTACCATATAGTAGAATTATTTATGAAAACCTGCTTTTAAAAATTTTTATGTAAATTAGATATCACCAGTTCTCTGATAAACAATGTTTCTCGTTAATTTTTTTTTTTTTTTTTCATCATACAACGTGTGAAAGCACGTGCGATACTCTAGCCTCATCAGCCGCCAACCAGGGTGATAACACAGTTTTGGTAGCTCAAGGCTACCGAATTATTTATGAAAACCTGCTTTTAAAAATCCTTATGTAAATTAGATATCACCAGTTCTCTGATAAAAAATGTTTCTTGGTAAATATGTATGCATGTTTGATTTATTTTAATGGCATGTCAACCTTTCTAGAGTTATTTTATACTTCGAGATTAAGAAACTGCATTCATTGTACATTTGTATAGGGTGGGGCAGTGAAGACGACCAATTTTGAAAATAGCCATTTCAAATTTGGTCATCCTCTCTGCTCAACCCAATATTTACATTTTTTGTGAAGTTGTTAAGTTTTTGCACACAGTTGTATGGTTTCAAGTATTCCTATCCAATACAAATAATTTGCACACACTTGCAGGATTCAAAGTGTTCTTCTAATACTAACATTTTATACCCAAACCAATTCTTGCCCAGTCGGCTGGGGCAGTAGAATACACCGACTGCACCTCTGCAGAGGGGTAAGAACTCCTCTACTAGTGTCTTGGATATGACACTAAACAATCTGATGGTGAGGTTCCAGCAATGCTGGAGCTTTGGGGAATACAGAGCACCTCTTCATTACTATTGCTCCCAGGTCTACTGTGGCCCGGAATGGTAGCACCTGACAGGACCCTATCTGTGGATTAAATAAAACTAAACTGCATAATTCTATTTACTATTAATCATTTGTTTGATCACAGTTTAATGTTTTCAAGTGATGCTATGTATCACTTACAATTCAGTTAAACATCAGTGATTCGTTGACACACAGATGATCAAACAGTTTTCTTTCAAACAATTCAGTTTAATATAAAGCACAGTTTTTTGTTTTCACACAGTTAAATGTAAAAACAGTTATATTTCTAACAATTCAGTTTAGCATGTCATCAAAGTTAAATGGCTTCAAGTATTGCTATGAATCACAAACAATTCAATTAAACATTAATCGTTTGTTTACATACAGTTAGATGATCAAACAGTTCTATTTCAAACAATTCAGTTTAGCATAAGTAAACAGTTTAAATATCAAACAGTTCTATTTGACCCATAAGTAGGACCCTATCAGGTGCTACCAATCTGTCCTAGAGTGGACCTGGGAGCGATGGCAATAAAGGGATACTCTGCATTCCCCAAAGCTCCAGCATTACTGGAGCCTAACCATCAAATTATTTAGTGTCATATCCAGGACACTCAGTGGGGAGGAATCTTGCCCCTCAGTAGAGATGCAACTGGCATATTCTACAGCACCAATTGCCTGGCTATGAGCTTTAATATCTAGAGCCATCTGTATAAATGGGTGTGTCGAGGATAGTTGTCTTTGATTTTATTAAGTTCCTCCTCAAAGTTGGTTTGGTTTTACGGCATATCAACCATTGTAGGTTATTTAAGGCCAAATCTATTTTTATACATATAAACTGTTCTATTTCAAACAATTCAGTGGAGCACAAGTACACAATTTAAATGTCATAACAGTTCTATTTCAAACAATTCAGTTTAGTATAAGTACACAACTTAGTTCTATTTGATCCATAGGTGTTACCACTCCAGGGCCAGAGTAGACCTGGAAGTGATGACAATAAAAGGGATACTCTGCATTCCCCAAAGCTCCAGCATTACTAGAGGCTCACCATCAGATTGTTTAGTGCCATATCAAGGACACTCATTGGAGAAGCCTTACCTTTCTGCAGAGAAGCAATCAGTGTATTCTACAGCCCCAGGTGACTGGGCCACCTGAAAGTTGAGAGGATCTCTATTTGATTTTTGGAATCGGTATAAGTCTGATATTATGTTTGGAATTTGTATAGACCAAGGTGCAGTGATAAGTATTTTGTATTGTCGCCAGTTATATTTTTAATTCTTTCATAAGGGTTTCCATTTGAAGCCCAAATGGTCTTATAGCTCTTTTTATTTTTCTTGACAGGGGTTTCTGGTTTATGGGTAAAATGTAGAATGATAGATGAGGTTGGATAGACAGGATTTTAGTTGTGTCGTATTGTAATGCTAATTTTTCCCATCTAAGCTTAGGTGATGTTTTATCAGCTTCTGCATATAGGCTTTGGATTGGTGAGGTCTTGAAAGGAATATAGGATCGAATATTTTTGTATACATTACTGCTGTAATCCATTTGTGATCAAATTAAAGCTTTTGTAAGGTTTGTCAGTCCACTCCTCATTGAGTATGAGCCAGCACGTACGGTAGCTGAATTACTTTGCTATTTTTATTTTTGAGATGTTTCAGGTTATGAATGTAAGATTTTTGTCTGGTAATACTCCTAAAAATTTATACTGATCTACCACAGGTATTTCTATCTCTTCAAGTCTTAGAACAAGAGTGTTATTCACCTTTTTTGCAGGTGCCCGTGGTGTAATGGTTATCGTCGCAGGAAATGGACACGGCGACACGAGTTCAAATCCTGGACGAGACTGATTGCATTTCACATAGCACTAATACCCTTGGGAAAGGTATGAATCCAATTATTCTCCCTCCAGTTATGGGTAAGTAGTAGGGCAGACTAGGTTCTTCAGCCTTGGTGAGGCAACTAGTCTAGGAGATTCAAACCTGTTAAACTCCGCTTAAAAATTGACCTTGTGTCATATCCTGCCTGAGCGGAGGGGTTGGTAAATATGTTATTCAGCTTACTCTTTTGGCAAAATTGAATGCATTTGGTTTTAGATTTTGGTAACCTAAAACCATTTACTATTGTTCATTTGTTAATCTTATTAAGACACTGCTGCAAATGACGTTAGGTGGTATTCATTTGTTTAGATCTTTAATGAATGAGGAAGTCGTTGACGTACAGGTATTCTTGTACTCCAAATATTGAGCACTTAATTATATCGTTCATTCCTTGGGGCACTCCTACCTTTTGGTTTTTTTTTAATCTAAGACAGTTGATCCAAGCAGGACTTTGGACCTTCTGCTATAAAGGAATCTGTTAATGAATTGTGCTAGTCTACTTCTCAGGCGGAAGGTGTGCAGATTCCACATGCCACTATATTTTCATGCTGCATTATAAGCCTTCTCCAAGTCAAAGAAGATTGCTGTGAGGTGTTCATTATGAACAAATGTATCCCTTATAATCGCCTTGACACAAACTAAATGGTTATGAATGTGCTGTTTTTTCTTAAGTATATGTAAAAGTTTTAAAATATTCATATTTACTCTTGTAGTTGATGGGTTGCAGGGAAGTAATTCAATGTTTTTTTGTTTTTTGCATTAAAAGATGAAGTAATGAACCCATTTTTAGTGAGAAGGCAAGGTAAACATCAACACAACCTAAGGGAGACATTTCAAAGGTCAATTAATAGCGCTCTCTCTCTCTATCTATATATATATATACACACACACACACACACACAGAATAAATTTTTAAAGCAGTTGTTTTGGCTTTATTGTTTTAAGTTACAAAAAATAAGAATATTTTATTAATTTTTTTTTTCTTAATAAGCAAAAAAAGTTTTGGGGTTTAGAATTAATCTCCATTTCTAATTATGAATTATCTCCCCTGCCATATGCTAGTCTATGAGCACTATACTAATGCTTACAAGCTCCCGTATGTAGAGAGCACTCAGGTGATACTAAGACTTCGCCAACCAGCAAAAAACTTACTAAACACTGGATGCTGCATAGAGGACTTGCCAAAAGCAATGGCAAATAGGGATGGATGGCAAGATAGAGTCCAAGGAATCTATGCTGTCTACATGCCACGATGATGAATTTTACAGCACATCAACCCTTGATGGGTTATTTAATGCCAAAGTTATTTTTTCCTTAAGCGTATATATATATATATATTTTTTTTTCTCTCGTAGTTGGTGTGTTCAAGGAAAGTAACTCAATGATTATTTTATCAGTTATTTCCATTTAAACTTTGATTTGAGGTATTACAGACAAAAAATAAACATGCAAATGTAAATTGCATTTTATTATTGTCAATAGTTGCTTTTAAATACTTTTATATATGTGTGTAAAGAAAAATAGATGTCATTTTTTTTTTTCTAAAGCTCTAAAAGACAAATTGACCAAGTCAGGGATGGCTCTGTGCTGTTAGTAAAATGTAACTCAGTACAGAATGTCACTTAGATAGAAGATAGGCACCACCAAGGAACCCTGATCAGCCAGTGAGATGAGAGAGTTATTTGACATGGCACTCAATGACCTAACAGGTTATGGGAAATGCAGATCCATGTACCTGTCAGAGATGAAATCTTACTTCTGCACCATAATACTTGTTACATTTGTATATATATATTTCATACATTAAATGTAACAACTATTATGGGACAGAAGTCATACTTAATTTTATACATTACTTTGTTTTGTTTATTGCCTAACTGTATATTTCTTAATTTCTATCATACTAAATATTAAAGTCAATTACCTTGGTCCCACAATAGTAGTTACATTTGTATATATATTTCATACACTAAATGTTTTAACTATTATGGGACAAAAGTAATATTGCATTTCTTCAATGATCCAGGATAACCTGGGTTCAATCCCAGGTCACATCATACTTTAAAAATGGTACTTGATGCCTCCTTGCTTAACCATATTTACCAACCCCTCCACTCGGGCAAGATATGACAAGAGGTCAATTTTTAAGCGGAGTTTAATAGGTTTGAATTCAGAGTTTTCCTTCTCCTAGACTAGTTGCCTCACCAAGGCTGAAGAACCTAGTCTGCCCTACTATTTTGCCCATAGCTGGAGGGAGAATTATTGAATTCATACCTTTCTCAAGGGTATTAGTGCTATGTGAAATGCAATCAAATACCTCCTTGCTTAACACTCAGCAATATAAGGTACGTATCGAGGGTAAAGTGGAGCAATCCAGGGAAAGGAGTAGTGCCCTCCCCTACACCTCAGTGTAGTAGCTATTGAAAAGGGAGCCATCTGGTCGTCCTCGACTATGGTTGCCAACTTTACTTACTTATAATGAAATAAGTTTGTGATTTTATACATATGAATATGAACAAGACAAATGTAGATGTTAATGGAAGTCTATCTGTGTATAATGTATACTTTCATTTTTTTTGCCTCATCATTATTCTGTTTGGGAGAACACAATAAACAGAATTCCATTTCATTGTAAGTTTGAAAATAGCAAAGGATATTGAACAGAACATTGTTCTGGCATATAGTGCAAATCAGTGAATAGTACCAAGTCAAATGAATTGAATAGGTGACTGAGAAACACTAATATCTGTTATTACAGTGTGTGAACAAATGTTATCATGGTGGAATATATAACTGCCTTTTTGATTGTATAGAGGGCGAGGCTTTTCTTTGAAGAATGTATTCAACACGTCTAGAATTGCGATCTCTGCTCCATTTTCCCAGCACTCTGTAAATCTGTCAAAAGCAGGCGGAAGGGCTTTATCTTCAAAACTACGTTAGACATTTTGTTTAATACAAATTTCAGGTGCTCCGAGTGTAATGGTTATTATTATAGAAAATGGAATTGGTGACCTGAGTTCAAAACTCGGATGAGGCTGTCTTCAATGTTGATGTTCTTAAGAAAGGCATGAAACCAATGGTTCGGTGCTCACACTCTTCAGCAAGCTATTTCACAGTTGAATTTATTTATATATTCTTAGCAAATCCTAGAAATAAGTGAAAATAAATCAACCTAGGCTAAAAGACTATTAATAGGATGTTGGTTCTAACCGTGTGCCACAACTAAACTAAGTTTAGTAAGTTTTGTAATAAAATCTGATCGTATGTGATAAGGAAAACAATACAGAAAATTAAATTCATATTTCCCCAAAAGGATGGCTCGATAAAATGGCCAAATAATTTTTTCAATTGTTTATGACTCTTAACGTAACTACAGATAATGTTATTTATCATTTTGTTTTTTTTTTAAAGAATAATCTTAATAATTAATGGATATATTTGAATAAGATTATTTTTTTAAAAAAAGAATAATTCCATTCAAATATATTCATCAATTTCTTTTCACAGTTGCTAACTACAAATAAAATCAAACTTTTTAATGTATATAAAAACCTTTGTACTTCAGAGTTAACTATATTCATAAGCAAAATATATAAGAAATTAAGTACTCACTCAAAATATCTAAGAAATTAAATAATTACACAAAATATCAAAGAAATTAAATAATTTCGCCAATGGCCCGGGAGACCTGGGTTCAATCCCAGGTCGAGTCATACCAAAGACTCAAAAAATAGTACTTGATGCTTCCTTGCTTAGCACTCAGCATTATAAGGTACGGATCAAGGGTAAAGTAGAGCAATCCAGGAAAGGAGTAGCGCCCTCCCCTACACATTGGTGTAGTAGCTATCGAAAAGGGAGCCTTCGGGTTACCCTCGACTATGGTCGCCAACTTTACTTACTTTACTTACTCAAAATATCAAAGAAATTAAATAATTACTCAAAATACCTAAGAAATTAAATACTTACTCTCCAAATGAAACATATTTTGAAGATGGTACTGTATTATAATAAAGATGTTTATATTCATCCATCCAAACTTCAGCTGCTCTCCTCGTATTTCTGAATTAAAAATAAAATCATTGAATTAATTCGTGTTCAATAATTCCTCAAGTAACAGATGTTTTACTTTTCTTTATATTAATCACTAAAGAATCTATTAGATAAACAATTGACAAGTAAAGATTTTTTTGCCAAATCTCATATCGCAAAAATGTAAAAGTTTAGAGTGGTATGACAAGTTCTTGAAAAGAAAAGAACATCATAAAATAAAAAACACAAAATGCATACAAAAAATAAAATCAGATCTACATCCATATGTGCATGTGGGTAAGGGTTGCAACAATCCTCATCCAGGATAACAGTCCAAATCTGTTATTGATCACACACTCCTCTGACCACATGGCACACAGCTATTTGCCCCCCTGTAGCTACTGCAACACAAAAAGTTGTTCACTGAATATGATCCATATTGCCCTTGGTGTCGTACTACCTCGTGATACAGAGAACGGTACACTAACAAAGGCCAATATGACCTTGCTTTTTCTCTATACACTTAGTCAACATTCATGTGGTGAATCCGTATCATAAAATTGACACAACTACAGCTTGGAAGAAATTGTCTTTTATTTTATTGGATAGGTCAAATTTCCATATGATTGATAACCTATTGATAGCAGTCTATGCATTTGCTAGGCACATATTGATGTCATTTTCTGTAGATGAGATGCTGCTACTGAAGTATATGAACTTCCCCACTAATTTGAGAGAACCACCATTTAGAATGGAAATGTCTCCTTTTTGATTAAAACACATGTACTCCAAGAAAAAGCTAGATGGGAACTGCACAAGAATGCTATGAACTATATTGAACAAATCCTTGAACCAACATCCCACAAAACTGCAGCTGTACAGCCACCTACCTCCCATCTCTAAAATCATCGAAATAAGACAGACTAGACATGCAGGATGAACTTATAAGTAACATTCTCCTATGGACCACTGCACACAGACATGCAAGTATTGGCCAACCAGCAAGAACTTATCTACAATAGCTCTTTACAGAAACAGGATGTCATTTAGAAGACCTGCCAGAAGCAATGGATGATAGCGACAAATGGCAAGAGAGGGTTAGGTTTCATTTGGTTTGTTGGGTTTTATGGCATATCAACCTTTGTAGGTTAATAAACACCAAATCCGTTTTTATGTAAATGATCTGTTCTATTTCAAACAATTCACTTTAGCATAAGTACAAAGTTTAATTGTCAAAAACATTTCCATTTTAAACTATTCAAGCAGTTATATGTAACAATTCAGTTAAGTGTAAATAGAGTTTTAATATCAAAAAACAGTTCTATTTGAAATAATTCAGTTAAGCATAAGCACGCAGTTTAGAAGCAAGTACGGTTTAATTGTCAAAAACATTTCTATTTCAAGCTATTCAGTTTAGTCAAACAATTCATTTTAGCATAAGTATGCTGTTAGTTCTATTTAACCCATAGATAGGGCCCTATCAGGTGCTACCACTCCGTGCCTGAGTGGACTTGGGAGCAATGGCAATAAAGGGGTACTCTGCATTCCCCAAAGCTCCAGTACTGCTGGAACCTCATCATCAGATTGTTTAGTGTCATCTTTCTTTATTGAATCTTTCCTACTTAAAAGAATAAAAAAGGCTGAAAGAAGAAAGACCAAAAAAACACTCCATGTAAAACTATTTCTTTTCTATCATCAATGAATCAATTAATCTATATAATCTTTATATAGGAATGAAAAATGAATAAAAAAACTTGAAGTTGCCATTAGATGTTCTTTAATTTTAATTGTAACATTTCTCACACTATCCTAACACCAAAAGGAACACACAAGAGGGGGGGGAAGATACTGTTGTTGTGATCATGGTAAATGGTGTTTTTGACAATCTTCTTTTACCTAAAAATTTGAAAATTGTTGAAATATATTTTTAATCAAAATATTTGAAAATATCATAGTTGAAATTATTAAGGAATATATTATTGGATTGAAAAGGCATTCTTTTACCAGAAAATTTATGAAAATATTTTGAAACAGATGTTTTAATTGAAAATATTATTGTTTTATATGTGCTAGAGTAATTTATAATATCTAATGGTTGGTTGGTTGTTTTGGTTTTATGGCATATCAACCTTTTTAGGTTATTTAATGCCGAATCTATTTTTATACAAATAATTAGTTCTATTTCAAAGAATTCAGTTTAGCACGAGTACACAGTTTAATTGTAAAAAACATTTCTATTTCAAGCAATTCAGTTTAGTCAAACAGTTCTAATTCAAACAATTCAGTTTAGCGTAGATACAGTTTCAATGTCAAAAACAGTTCTATATCAAACAATTCAGTTTAGCATAAGTATACTGTTTAAATATCAAAAAATTTCTATTTCAAGTAATTTAGTTTATCATAAGTACGCGGATTAGTTCTATTTAACCCATATATAGGACCCTATCAGGTGCTACCACTCCGGGCCAGAGTGGACCTGGGAGCAATGGCAATAAAGGGGTGCTTCACATTCCCCAAAATTCCAACATCACTGGAACCTCACCATCAGATTGTTTTGTGTCATATCCAGGACACACGTTGTGTGGATGGGTATTGGGTCTTACCCCTCTGCAGAGATGCAGTTGGGGAATTCTACAGCCCCAGCCAACTGGGCAATCTAATAGCTGAAAAATATCTTAAAACTGCGTAAATTATTTTGCTATTGGTAGTTTGAAAGGTGAGGGGAGAAAATTCTGAAGATATAAAACTTGTATCTTGTTTGTTTTTATTTTATTTGAGTATGGTTTTCACCAGAAAGGGTGATATATATGATAGAAATCTGCTTTCTCATTGATAGTATTAAAGTTTCTCTAAAAGTATCCTCAATTATAATGATTTGTAACCTTCAGCAAAAAAAGACAGCTGATAAATATATCTTCATAAATTGTATAATGATACAAATATGGTTATACAGTTATTGACAAGTTATTAACTATATGGAAATCTGATCTTTTTGATAAAATAAAACAGAAATTCTTTATATCTGTTTGGTTTGGTTTGGTTTTATGGCATATCGACCATTGTAGGTCATTTAATGCTAAATCCAGTTTATACATATTTATTAGATATATATATGATTTATAAGTATAAGTCAACAAAGTTAAATGTTTCCAAGTATTACTATGTACAGGGGGTCCCAATATACATGGGACCCATACGACTGCTAATGACTCTACTAATAAAGGGTGTCTCAATAAACATGGAACCCATGTGACTGCTAATAATTCTACTAATAAAGGGTGTCTCAATATACGTTGGACCCATGTGACTGCTAATAACTCTACTAATAAAGGGTGTTTCAATAAACATGGAACCCATGTGACTGCGAATAATTCTGCTAATAATAATGTTGTATTCTTTTTTTGTTTCACATTTGAAAATAGTATTCCATAACAACTATTAATCCTCAATCATAATGTATTGAACAAGAGGGAAAAAATATTTTGTGTGACAACTTTTTTGGAAACAAAATAATTTAAAACTGTGCAAGTAAAATTTTGCAGGAAGTTTAACTTAACAATTATCCCCAGAAAAGCCAAATTTATCCTTGGGTACACAAATTTCAAGTCACAGGGTCAGCAAACAATCTCAACAAGAAGGCAGAAAATCCCAGATCCAGCAAGAAGTTGACTGCATGATATTCTAACAATGTGGATGCAGTGAGAGATTCTGTCAGAAGGCATGTGCCTGTAGAGTCCTGAACTTAGCAGTGCATTATGTCTCTCCTACTTGTAGCATCCTCCTCTGCTAAACATACCCACTGAACACATGACGGACCCTCAAACTTGTAATTGCTGAAGATGATTCCATCATATACTTCAAATGCTTTGACTGAGGAAACTGACTATTTCCACAGTTTTAGGAAAACATTCCCCCCACCACAGAATAGTCATAAACTCCAAAATAAATGGAGGTACCCGTGGTGTAATGGTTATCATTGTAGGAAATGGACAAGGCGACACGAGTTCAAATCCTGGACGAGACTGATTGCATTTCACATAGCGCTAATACTCTTGGGAAAGGTACGAATCCAATTATTCTCCCTCCAGCTATGGGTAAATAGTAGGGCAGACTGGGTTCTTCAGCCTTGGTGAGGCAACTAGTCTAGGAGAAGGAAAACTCTGAATTCAAACCTGTTAAACTCCACTTAAAAAAATTTACCTTGTGTCATATCCTGCCCGAGTGGAGGAGTTGGTAAATTAAATAAACCCCAAAATAAAATTTCAGTTTAAAAGTGTCCTTGTCTCTTTCCTCCCATCTTTAATTTTCTTACAGCTTCTACAGACAAAAAGAAGACAACAAGTGAATGAGGTAAGAAGACAAAAGGAGTCAGTTGACAAACCTCAGAATCTCCCAACAATATACCGCTACTATACTGGATGACGTCTAGAGGACTTACCAAGAACAAGGACCAATAGGGACAGAGGGTGATAAAGTATTAAGAGAATCTATGTTGTCATCACACCTTGATGATGATGATACAACATCTGTCAGTCACAAGGTTAAAGAGGCCAGCCATAGCTGTTGAGAGAAGAGATGGAATCATGCCTTTGCAAAAGCCATTAGTATAGAATTTGAACTTTCCTTGCCAAGTAGGTACACTTAGTGTAATGGTTATCATCATAAAAAATGAAATCTGCAAACTGAGTTCAAATCCTAGACAAGGCTGTTTGTGTTTCAATTCATGTTTACTCCTTTGGGAAAGGCATGAATCCATCAGTTCTCCTCCTGGCTATGCATTAATAGTAGGGCAGACAAGGTTCTTTCACTATGGTAAAGCAACCACTTGAGGAGAGGAAAAACTATGAATTGACACCAGCTTTACTCCACTTAAACTTATCTCGTATCATATCCTGCTTGTGATGGAGGGGTTGGCTAAATACAAACTTGGCTCCCTAAGTTCATTTTCTTCAACAATAATTATTTCATCACTTGCATCTCTACATTGTAATGATGATAATGATGATGACAATGGAACAGTAATGACGATGACAATAATGTAATGATGATGATGATGATAATAATAATCTAATGATGACAATAATGTAATAATAATAATGAAAAGGATGATGATGATGATGACAATTATGTAATAATGATAATAATGATGTCAATTAGAAATAATGGAACAATAACGTAATGATTATGATAACAATGACAATTATGAGATAATAATGATGCCAATGACACAATAACAGAACAATTATGCAATGATGATGATAATGGCAATAATGATAATAATAATTTTGATGATGATGAAAATAATGAACAATAATGTAATTATTGTCATCATCATGTCATGCCACGAGCATGGATTTCCTTGACTCTCCCTTGCCATTTGTTTCTATCATCCATCACATTCAGCAGGTCCTCTAGACTACATCCCATGTTTGTTGTAGGTAAGTTTTAGATGGATGTCCAACACCTGCTTGTCTGTTTGAAGGGGTCTACTGGAGAACATCACTTATGAGCTCACATTTACTTCTCCAGCAGTGTCCCACATAATAATGGGACAATAATGTAATAATGATGATTACAATAATCTAATAATGATGATGATGATGACGACAATAATGGAACAATATTGTAATAATGTTGATGATAATGATGACAATAATGTAATGATGATAATCTAAGAAAGATAATAATGATGATGACAATAATGGAACAATATTGTAATGATGTTGATAGTAATCTAATAATGATGATGATGATCTAATAAAGATAATAACAATGATGACAATAATAGAACAATAATGTAATAATGTTGATGATAATGATGACAATAATGTAATGATGATAACAATAATCTAATAATAATGATAATGATGATGACGATGATGACAATAATGTAATGAGGATGTAATAATAAGAGGGGTGGTAGGTATACTTTATAATATTTGTATGTATTTACCCAACCTCTCTGCTACAGGCAAGATTTTACACAAGGTCAATTTTTAAGCAGAGTAAACTTGGTTTTTCTGGTTCGTCTAACTTTGATTGTTTTTGTGATGGGTGGTAGATGGCCGTATAGCTGCTGCTTAAGCAGGGATGAGCTCATAAGTGATGTTCTCCTAGGGACCCCTTCACATAGCCGAGCAAAAGCAGGGCGACCAGCTTGTACCTACATACAGCAGCTCTGTGAGGATATGGGATGTAGCCCTGAGGACCTGCCGGAAGCAATGGACGATAGGGAGAAGTGGCGAGAGAGTGTCAGGGATATCTGTGCTGGTGGCACGACAAGATGATGATGACGAGATGAAACTTGGTTTGAATTCAGATATTTCCTTCTCTTAGACTAGTTGCTTATCCAAGGCTAAAGAACCCAGTCTACCCTTCTATTTGACCCCAGATTAGAGGAGAGTAAATGGGTGACTGTCACACTAAGAGTAACTTACTAAACTGTGTAATGATACAAATGTATCTGTAATAAAACTTCCACTGTGTGTGGAAACAATTTACATAATATTTTATACATTTTTTCCACTACATGCCAAAAATATTAGACAGTTTATACATCAAATACATAAATGTCCGTTCACCAAGTTTCAGGTAAATATTAATAATAATGATGAAAAATAAAATTAAATAAAAAAGAAAGAAACAGATGTATAAAAGTAATGTCTTTCTCACCGGGCAAATACAATGCCGCTACCACCAGGAAATGTGTAAGGGTGTTGTTTCCGGAAAACATGACCAACTCGACTGCAAGGAATTATTTCCAAACTACCATGACATAACCAAACCCGGAATGAAATTTCTGAAAGAGAATGAAAAACTTTAAATATTTTTTGCTATGACAAATAAATTATTCTAAACTTTCCATATAACTTTTCCCTAAAACAAATTATACTGATAATTTATACACAGTTATATGGTTTCAATTAACTATTTCTGTTTTGTGATAATAATAATCGTTTGTTTGCATACATTTATATATCAAGCAGGCAGGCCTGGAGATGTCATGCCTCCTTCCTGAGCTAGTGATATGATAAAAATGAAAGCCAAAGCTAGACTTTAACAATCAAATGAAAACAGAAAATCTTTCTGTTGATGATGAATTGAACAAGGTCATTCTAAACCCATGAATGTTTGACCAACACTGATATTGATAATGTTAATAGTGCCTCTAGTCACTTGGACAACTAAATTTAAAGTTCTAGAAATTCTCCCAAGAGTCTTTTGAGAGGCCAATGAAACAGTGGCAAATGACTCCAGTGACAGATTCAGCATCACTTTCTCTGCTCTAAGAACTGAATATGTGGGGATTAATTAAAAATAAATAACGTCAATAAATTAAAAAAATATAGCAGTTTCCAAGAGGCCTCTGACAGGAAGCGAAATCCACACATGTCTGAAAAGATGAGCTTCTTGGTGCCAAATGAGAAATCCTATCATTAAACTATTATTGAAAGAACCCTTTTCTCTCAGTTGCTCGCAAGATAGCACACATGTTCATCAAGTTCCAGACAACTTGCCCGGTTAAACACATTCTTATAGAATGCAGAGCTTTCGCCATCATCAGAAAGTGATTTTTCAAAGTGACTAGTTTAACCAAATTGTTTGAAAACATCAAAATAGATCACGTTCTGTCCTTCTTGCAAGAAACAGGGTTGTACGAAAAAATATGATAAATTAAAACTGATTAATCATGTGCAAACAAGTGAAATCCTGCTTATAGAAAATTTTACCTACTAAGTATTCATTGGTAAAAGGTATATAGATATAGACAGAATTTGGCGTTAAATAACCTACAAAGGTTGATACGCCATAAAACCCAAACAACCAAACCAACCAATCATCAAGTTCCAGGCTTGACGCCAGCCATTGTCTCCTGCTTGCAGCCATCTCTGCTAAACATACCTCAACAGACACACCTGCTGGGCAAACTCCAAACCTACAACTCACCAAGGATGACTCTAATATATTTCAACACCTAGTCTGGGAAACACAACTACTTCTACTGATTCAGGAAAACGTTCCACACCACAGAATAGTCACGAACCACCAAATTAAAGTTTTGAGTCTAAAATTATCCTTGTCTCTTTCCTTCTGTCCTCAATTCTCTTGCTGCTTCCCACAGACAAAAGATGATGACAAGTTAATGAGTAAGAAGAAAAATGAGTCAGATACGAAACTCAAAATCATCCACATAAAACCCAACCAGAAAACTGACAACCACCAACCACTTACACCACAAATAAGAAAATCTTCTCAGTTCAATAAATAAACTAGTCATCTTAAAATTTCATACAAAAGAAAATTTTGTTTCCACAAAGTAACTTGTACATTTTACATTTTAGCACAATATTTATAAAAACAGTGTGTTTTAAAAAGCAAATTCAGTCTTTCTTTAAAAGAAAAAGTCAGTCTCAACCATTTCTTAAAAATAACAAAGAAAACAAAATTCTTTTGAAAGTGTGTGTTTATTAGATGGGGGCCTGTTTAATGACCTAACGTTGGAAACTGACCCCCTCATCATAAATTTAAAAAAAAAGGTCATCAATTTTTGATATTCATTTTATCATGTCGATAGAACAACAAAGAAGTGTTTCTTTCTAGGGTAAGGGGTGGGGATACAACCATTGTCTGCTGATGACTGTTTGAATTTAAATTTTTGAACAAGTTTTTATTATTATTATTATTTTGGTGCAAATCTGTTTGTTTCTTGCTCCAGGGATAAGGCCAGCTGTATTAATTTGCTGTTGGCTTTGCCCCCACTCTGGTGTTTTAGCTGGGCCATTGTCCATCTAAGGCAGACTCAAGGCCAGAAGGCCCCCCCCCCAGCTTCAACCAGGCCACTTTTGGGGGTGTCCTCGTGGTGTAATGGTTAAAGCGATGAACTGCGGAATCGTAGTACGCGAGTTCATACTCCAGTCACGCTATTATGTTCACTTTCAGGCAAATACCCTTGGGAAAGGTATGAACCCCCTTATTCTTCCTCCAGCTATGGGTAAATAGTAGGACAGACTAGGTTCTTCAGCCTTGTTGAGGCAACTAGTCTAGGAGAAGGAAAACTCTGAATTCAAACCTGTTAAACTCCGCTTAAAAATTGACCTTGTGTCATATCCTGCCCGAGCGGAGGGGTTGGTAAATAGTACCAGGCCACTTTCAGGCGGGTGAGCTGCATTATTGACACCTTTGTATAGCACAGGACCCCATGGCCCAATTTAAGCTATAATCTGGCATCCAAGCCTGGATGGATGATGTTTGGATTCCTATCCAACTAGGCTCATTGGCTCACTTTGGGAAATGTGAGCCGATGACCAGCAGGGCTCAAAGGTTCAACCTTCCCTTCCCCTAACCCCACCATAATCCAACCTTCTGGTCATTTGACCTTGTATCAAGTCCTGTCCGGTGGGAGGCAGAGACAAATGTATGTTTGTTTGTTTGATTTTCTTCAAATTACTGCCAAATAGACAATAATTTTCTAATTTAAGAATAAAGTAAATTTTTTAAAGTTTTTGAGGAGATAAGATTCAGTTTGCAATATAAGATGATAACAAGCAGGTTTGGAGATGTGAAACAATAGCCCTGTATTCCTATCTAATACATTTATATAATTTTTTTTTTTAGATAAATAAGGATAATTGACACCAGACATTGACATTACATCCAGTTCTGACACAAACTTCTAGCCAATATCTTTTTGCTACCTCCCACTTTCTTTCTTTATTCATTTATCTAATTGTTCTTAAACGAGTAAGAATCCATTGAAAGAATATTTGTATAATTTTTTTTCTCTCCCTTGTGTGATGACTATCTGAAGAGGTTGGTTCCTCAAATGAAGTGACCAGCTGAAATTATTTATAATAGCCAAATGATGGTCTATTGAGTTTTTCTTCTAATTATATGAATTTGCTTTGTATGAAATTTATAAATTCTTATATCAATTATCATACATTTAGCACTCCTGGAGATTTATAAGACTCGTCATATGTTTTCAAAGCGAATCATTCCCAACTCATCTTCTTTGGATATTACATATATATAAATGGGGTATATTTCTAAGAAGCAAGATACACGTTACTTATATAAGAATTTAGTATATCTTCATTCAAGTTTAACAAATTATTTATCACAAGGAAATTATGGATCATGTATTAAAAAAAAGGTTTAGGAAATCCCCTTGAACTAATTTTATGTTTCATTGTTTTGTTTCCAAGTATTGCTATATACAGAGGGTTTCAATATACATTGGACCCATGTGATTGCTAATAACTCTACCAATAAATTGTGTCTCAATATACATGGGACCCATGTGACTGCTAATAACTCTACTACTAATAATGTTGTATTCTTTTTTTGTTTCACATTTGAAAATAGTATTCCATAACAACTATTAATTTGGGAGTTTGAAGAAATTGAAATAAGGAAATTATGATGCATTAAATCAGATTGAGGTGGGGGTAAAATACAGAAAAAGATATTTATTTGACAGACATTTTTTTTTTTGCAGGGCTAAGGATCCTGTATCCTCTACAAAAGGGGTATCCACTAAATTGCATCTGATGGTGAGGCTCTAGTTCTGGAGCACTAGGAAGTGTAGAGTACCTCTTGATTACCATTGCTCTCAGGTTCACTCTGTCCTGGAGTGGTAGTACTGGTTCAGGTCCCATCTAGGAGTCAAAAACATCTATTTGAAAATTATTCATATTGGACAGGACTTTTTTAAAACAAGATAACTGTGTGCAAACAAATTATTATTATTATTGAATAAGAATAGATACTTGATATCATAAAATTGTGCATCAATTATCAGTATTGGTTTGGTTTTATGGCATATCAACCATTGTAGGTTATTTAATGCCAAATCTTCTTTATACATATACATCAAATATATATGATTTGGTTTGGCTTGGTTTTATGGCATATCAACCATTGTAGGTTATTTAATGCCAAATCTTCTTTATACATATACATCAAATATATATGATTTGTAAACACATTTTGTTGATAACATTTTAAACAAGCCTTTTTTTTGCACACAATGGTTCCAAGTACTGCTACGTATAACTTGCAAGTCAGTTGAACAACAGTCATTTGTTTATGCACACTTAAATGATCAAACCATTCTATTTCTAACAATTCAATTTAGCATAAGTCAACAAAGTAAAATGGTTCCAAGTATTGCTATGTATCACTAACAATTCAATTAAACATCAGTCATTTATTTACAAAAAAATGTAAATATAAACATGCAATCTATGCAATTCCCTAACCTCTAGGAATAAAATAACCCCAGATGAGTTGACATATCAATAAAATCAATCAATTATTCTTTTGGCTTAAAAATGATTTTAGGAACTCTTGCAAACTGTAGCTGTGTAAGAACAACTGTATAGTTGAAACACTTGGAGAAAAAGTTTGATAGGAACTACACAAGGATGTGGAGTGCTGTTTTAAACAGATCCTGGAAGTACCACCCTACAAAACAGTAGCTGTATGGCCACTTACCTCTCATCTTACAAACCATCCAAGTAATATGAGCAAAACATGCTGGGCACTGTTGGAGAAGTAAGGCAGAATGAACTCTTAAGCCACAAAATGTAAATATATATGTTATTCCCTCAACCTCTTGGCCTAAAACTTAAAATCCATCAAACAACCAATATTAAGTAACATTCTTCTATTGGTTTAGTTTGGTTTTAGGACATATCAACCATTGTAGGTTATTAACACCAAATCCATTTTAATACATATAAATAGTTCCATTTCAAACAATTCAGTTTAGTAAAGATATGGTTTTTTGTTTATTGACAGTTGAATATCAAAACAGCTTCATTTCAAACAATTCAGTTTAGCATAAGTACACAGTTTCAATGTCAAAAAGCAGTTCTATTTCAAACAATTCCGTTTAGCATAAGTACACAGTTTAGTTCTATTTGACCCATAGACAGGACCCTTATCAGGTGTTTCCACTCCTGGGACTAATGGCAATGAAAGGGCACTCCGCATTCCCCAAAGCTCCAACATTACTGGAGCTTCACCACCAGATTGCTTAGTGTCATATCCAGGACACTCGTTGGGTAGGTGGGGGTTCCTACCCCTCTGCAGAGTTGCAGTCAGTGTATTCTACAGCCATCTGGGCAATGTTCATCTATGGACTCTTACAAATCGATATACTAGTGTTGGCCAACAAGTAAAAAGTTACATTCATCAGCTCTGTGCAAACACCAGAGGATCTACAAAGAATAATGGTTGATAGGGACAGATAGTAAGAGAGAATCAAGAGAATTTATGAGATTAGCATGCCTTGACGATGATAATTTTACAATCAATGTTTTTGTTTTTATGAGGTGGGGAGTTTTTTTAGTGAGGAGTTTTTTGGGTTTCTTCTTTTTTATGGAGCAATGGAACATATAAATAGTTGCTCTACAGATAAGATAAAGATTAAAAAATTTTGCAAATGATTTATTTGTTGTTTGCAAGATACACGAAAATGTGTCTATCATGAGAAATATTAAAAAGAAACGCTTAAGGAGGTTATTGCAAAAATATCCCAAGTGGGTTGCAGCTTTGAGAAACTGAAAAAAAAAAAATTAATTCTCTTTATTGATATTTTTCTATCATTTCGTGAACATCAACATAGAGGGGAAAAAAAGAACAGTTCAATGTCTTAAGTTTTTTTATTCTGCTTCTAACATTTATATCCTGCACTGATCACATCTGTCCATTCGATTTACAATTGATTACCGAAAATTTGTCAAGTCTCCAATCTTTTCATTAGTTTGTTTCAAAATAGAATACATTCATTTTTCCCCTTCCATCCCCTTCCATTAAAGGCCATCAAACACATGGAAGTATACTTAATTTTCACTGAAAATAGTTTGTTTTGTCAGTCAAAAATCTTCTACAGTTCAGGTTCTCACCTTTTTCTTTTGCTCTCTTGACTGGGGTAAGAATATGTTGACTGTATCCCTTGCAGCGGGTTAAGACCCCCACCCTTAAAAAAAAAAAAAAAAAAAGAGGTATCTCGGATATGACACTAAACTGCATTCAGTGGTGATACTCCAGTTCTGAAGAATGTGGAATATCCTTTCATTGACTTTACTCTCAGAATTGGTTCGCATTTTCTCGTTATTTCCCCTCAATTCTTTTTCTTTGTGCATTTGCCTCTTCCATGTTAAGCAGAGGCAGGTGTGGTATCATCAACAGCGACTTGGAGTGATAATATCTTTTAGGGTCCTAATCTATAGACTATAAAGATGTATTTAAAGATTATTTGTATTCAATAAGAATACTTGATATTATATAAATGCAAATTATTTGTATTAAGAATAGTTACTTGAAGCTATAATGGTTTTCTCAGGAATATTCAAACAATATAACAGTGGGCAAACAAATGATTATTATTAAAAAAAGTACTTGAAACCAGATAATTATTAATGTTACATAGGAATATGTAAAATACAGCTTGGCTGACAATATGAGACGAGGTTAAAATCCCACGGTGCAATCACAAAGTGATGCACCGGGAGAGGGTGACCTGTGAACTACATGACAGTTATTTCTGCTCGACGATGATCAAACATACCACTACAAAGAGGGCAGAAATTGCATATTCCGTTGGCCAGTTATGGGAGGAGATTGTGTGGGTGAAGAGGTGTGTCCATATCTCCGCTTGGGAGTTTGATGGTAATATAAGGCCGACGATTTGAATGTAAGACAGTGAAATTCCGCTGTTCATGCAAGCTTGTCCCGTTGTTACCCCGTGTGCGTTTTCTCGGCCATCATCTAACTTACACCGAAGTGTCCAGGCCTCAGAGACGAACGATTCTAATACCTCTCCTGATTGCTTCTACTTCACACAAGCGTCTGTCAAGAAAATAAATATATATTTTTATAGATATTATGTGTTGTCGTTTGTTTGGCCAGAACGAAACGTAACAAATACTTGAAACTATAAGGTGTCTGCAAATTATTTGTACTAGATAGATTTGGTTTCTTTGTTTAATCACACATCAACCTTTTGAGTTATTCAATGCCAAAGCCATCCATGGAGAAGGATAATAGAAATATTTAATCCATTACTAGAAGGGAGGGGAGATAAGGAAATTCATATCTTTCCTGAGTGTATTATTCCAAAAGTAAACTTAATTGTATAACTGAATGTTTGGTCAGTTTTGATTTTATGCCATATCAACCATTGTAGGTTATTTAATGCCAAATACCTTTTATATATAAATAATATCATTTCTAAACACATTTTGTAGATACCATTTTTAAATAAACTAAAGCTCATTCTTTCTCACGCAGTTAAATGGTTTCATTTATTTCTGTCGAATACAAATGATCCTATTCACCATTAATTATTTGTTGGCACACACTTAAATGTTTTTAAGCATTGCTATGTATCACTAATGATTCAATTAAACATCTGTCATTTGGTTACAGTTAAATGATCAAACAGTTCTATTTCAAACAATTCAGTAATACGTAGCAATAGTTGGAACCATTTAACTTGGTTGACTTATGTTAAATAGAACTGTTTGACCATTTAACTGTGAGTAAACAAAATGACTGATGTTTAAATGAATTCTTAGTGATATATAGCAATACTTGGAACCATTTAACAGTTTACAAAAGAATGAGCTTAGGCCCGTTTAAAAATGTTATCAACAAAATGTGTTAACAAATCATATATATAATATATATGTATAAAGAGGATTTGACATTAAATAACCTAAAATGGTTGATCTACCATAAAACCGAGCCAGCCAAACCATTACTTTCAGACATATCAAGCAAAAAAGGGTAATAAACCCTGAGAGTATCTTATCAATCATATAGTAAATTATCCAAAGGATATTTCATTTAAACAGTGTGTTTATAATGCTTTCAGACTTCCATACCAAAAATCCTATGAAAAGCTATTCCCCCACCAAAAAAAAAAAATTGACAAAAATGTTGAAGGAATATATTTTTTCACCATTTCAGTCATATTTATTTATTCACTGTTCTTAAGTTGGTTAACAAAAGAAGTGATTGTGGTGTAAGGAATATCTGTTTTCTTTACAACTTCATATTAACTCAGATAACTCAGACAAAACCCACCCACCGTCTTTATTACAACATAAAAGACTACTACAAAGACAAGGGACATAACTAAGCATTTACAACTATCAGGCTAGATCACTCAGAATTCAACATTATCATTGCCCAGTTTGCTGTGGCTGAAGAATACACTGACTGCTTCTTTGCAGAGGAGTAAGACCCACCTAGCGAGTATCCTGGATATGACATTAAACAATCTAATGGTGAGGCTCAAGTAATACTGGAGCTTTGGAGAATGCTGAGTACCCCTTCATTGCCATTGCTCCCAGGTCCACTCTGGCCCGGAGTGGTTACACCTGATAGGGTCCTATCTATGGGTCAAATAGAACTAAACTGTGTACTTATGCTAAACTGAATTGTTTGAAATAGAACTGTTTTGACTTTTAACTGTTTGTAAACAAAAACTATACTTATACTAAACTGAATTGTTTAAAATTTAATTCAGCGTTAAGTGACCTGAAAAGGGTTGATATGCTGAAAAACAAAACAACAATGAACATTATGATTGAAGGAAATGGTTCTGGCAACCTGAGTTCAAATACCTGAATGTGGGCTTTAAAATATGCTGACTGCACTGAGAGATAAGAGCCTTTTTCCTCAACGAAGCTGTTTGTAAGTCTCATAGTGCTAATACCCTTGGGTAACTAGGCAAGCAGGCTGAGTTCCTTAACAGTGATATGGCAAATAATCTAGAAGGGAAAAGTTTGAATTCAAACCTATTGTACTCTGCTTTAAAGTTGATGTTGTGTCACATCCTGCCTGTGGCGGAAGGGTTGGGTAAATACACAGATTGAATAACAAAATCTCAGTCTGTGGCAGTAAGTGAAACGTCTTATCAGTCGAGTGGTTAATTATTGAGAAAAATAAATCACATTGCTTTTACATTTGTTGATACAGTTGTAAAAAACTTGCTGAGAAGAAATTGTAAATAAAATTCTGTTATTACATGACTTATCTCTTTTTGACATCAATGAACAAATAAGCAATATATGTGTCTAACAATAAAAAAGGACAGTTTAGGGATATGCAAAAATCAATCACAATTCGCTTAGGGTATATATTTCTAAACTACAGCAACTACACAGATATCATTATTGAATGAATACTATGATAATCTACCAACATTACGACTACAGATACTACTTAGGCATTTGGTGAAGTATAATGGTTAGTAAGTCAGCAAACCATTACTAGTGAATTCAGTGGTAATTATCAATAAAAAAAAATCATGTTGCTTTTGCATTTGTAGGCACTCTTCATAAAATGGTTATGTTTGTAGGAAATGGAACCAGAGACCCAAGTTCAAATCCTGTATGAGGCTGTTTCACATCACACTAATACCTTTAGGAAAGCCATCGATCCATCTACTCTCCTCATCAGCTACTGGTAAATAGTAGGGTAGACTAAGTTCTTTCTCTAAGAGAAGAAAAACTGAATTCAAACTATCTGTACTCACTTTAAAAATTGGTCTTGTGTCACATCTTGCCTGAGGTGGAGGGATTGGTTAAATACATACTAGTGAGTTCAATTCTCACTGGGTACTTCAAACTTCTGTCCTTGGCCAAACTAAATTCATCATCATCATCATGTTGTGCTGTCAGCACGGATATTCCTGACCCTCTCTCACCACACCTCCCTATCGTCCATTGCTTTTGGCAGATCCTCAGGGCTACATTCTGCATTGGCACAGAGCTGCTGTATGTAGGTTCAAGCTGGACATCCTGCCTTTGCTCATCCATGTGAAGGGGTCCACAGGAGTACCTTACTTATGAGCTCTGCTGCTGCTGCTTTGTGGGGTGCTGTCTCCAGGACTTGTTCAATATCGCTCACAGCATTCTTGTGTAATTATTGGACCTCATATAAATACAATGTTATTTCATGAGTCATGGTCTCATTACATTATAAAGGGAAATTTTGTTGCTATGGTAGCATGAGGCATAACTTAGCCTACACTGCTTTTTAATTTCTTTAAAAAAATATTTTCAGTTAATACCTAAGTAGACTACACTACTTAATCTCTCACTATATCTTTTTATACTTCAGTATTCTCTTCATCATTATGTTCTTACTTTTTCTATTTCTCTATCAGTCTTATTCTTTCTTCACTTTCTTCTGTGTATGGGGGGGGGTCCTCATAGTGTAATGGTTAAAGCACTGGACTACGGAATCATAGTAACCGAGTTCAAACTCCAGTCATGCTATTATGTTTCCTTTCGGACAAATACCCTTGGGAAAGGTATGAACTCTCTTATCCTCCCAGCTTTGGGTTAAATAGTACCACTACTGTTCTTCTAGAAGGATGGATTTGGCATTAAATAACCCAAGAAGGTTGATAGGCCATCAAGCAAACAAACTTTCTTCTGCTATATTTTTCAATAATTTAGTCTTCTCCCCTCTCTCTATCACTTTGTGTTTTTTCTTTTCCAATTTTTCTATCCTTTCAACTTGTTCTTTCTTTGCTTTTTTCTTCCCTGGCTTTCCATGTTTTCTTTCTTTCTTTCTTTCTTTCTTCTGTTTACTCAAATGATTTGATCAATAATCTAAGTATAAACTGGACCATTATTTTCTGTTCATCAGGTTAGCTGAACTGAATCTTTATCTTTTTGTTTTAACCTTATAAAGTAGACATTGAGCTGAAAATCTCTGAGCCAGAAACCAAAGTCATGACCTTTTTTTTTTTTTTTTTTAAATGTTAACCACTTGTTGATGTGTATAATCTCATAAGTCATCAAAAAATACTTATATTTATTAGCCTAAAATTCAGTTTTTTTAAGAGGTTTTTAACTAGTATATATAAAGATTAAATTTTATATCTAAGTAGATAGTTACTAAACTTAGCACAATGTCACAAAAATAGAAAATCCAGCATAGATCAGCTTTCAGATGGTTTGATTTCAGACAATTACTTCTCCTAGACTGGTTGCCCTGAAAAGGCTGGACAGCGGAGTTTGCCTAACTATTTACCATAGCAGGGTGGGGGTGGAGGAGCAGACGACTTCATGCCTTTCCCAAGGGTATTAACGCAAAGTGAAAAGCAATCATCTTCATACAGGGTTTAAACTTGTGTTGTCAATTCCATTTCCTACAAGAACCATTACACTAGATGCACACAAAAGTACTCCCAGTCAGATGGGGTTTTGGAATACACTGATTGTATCTCAGCAGAGGGGTAAGACCCCTGCCAGAGAGGGCCTAGTCAGCTGGGGCTGTAAAATTCACTGACTGCATCTCTGCAGAGGAGTAAAACTCCCCCAATGAGTGTCCTGGATATGACGCTAAACAATCTGATGGTGAGGTTTCAGGAATGTGGAGTACCTCTTCATTGCCATCACTCCCAGGTCCACTCTGACTCATAGTGGTAGCACCTGATAGAATCCTATCTACATGTTAAATAGAACCGTATGACATTTAAACTAAGTGCAAACAAATGACTTACACTAAATTGAATTGTTTGAAATAGAACTGTTTGATCATTTAATAGTGTGTAAACAAATGACTGATGTTTAAATGAATTGTTAGTGATACATCACAATACTTGGAACCATTTAACTGAGTGCAAAGGGATAGGCTTAGGTTTGTTTAAGAATGTTATCTACAAAATGTGTTTACCAATCCAATATATTTGATATATATGTATTAAGAGGATTTGGCATTAAATAAGCTACAATGGTTGATGTGCCATTAAACCAAACCAAGCACAAGAGTAGTAATGGTCTGCAAGGTTAGTTTATTAAATATTGCACTATGGCAAGCATCATTTGTTTGTCTTTACTGAATCCAGTACAAGGTTTTTAAAATTTGAGTACATAAAAAAGTTGTGCTTCTATGTGGGGTCAAAACTGATTTTTTTCCCAATCACCTAATATGTGTTTATTCTTGCTCAAGTCTTGGCCTCAGCTGATGTAATCTTTGCTCACCTGTCAATCTGCAACTTGATTTAAAAGGCACTATTTGACAAGGGGACTTCTACCTGTCATCTGGCCAGATAAAAAACAGCATCAATTTAGACATCAATCACATAAATTTCATTTCAGTATCTTTCACTTTAATTAACTGCCCTAATCTTCTTTTTTTAATACACACTTCTCTTTTACCTAATTCTCTTTGCCAGTAGATTACACGCCTTCTCACCATCATTGACAGTCTTGATAGCTTTTTGTATAACCTGTACATCATCTTCAGAAATATATGCATGTATTTATATGTATGTATTTGTCCGACTCCTTTTTGACAAGCAGAATGTAGCACAAGGTCAATTTTTAAGTAGAGATTAGCTGGTTTGAAATCAGATTTTCTTGTCCTAAACTGGTTGCCTCATTCTGAAATTGAACTCGGATAGACTGGATCATTTCTTAAGTTGTTAATCATTATAGCATGTGCCTCCATACTTCAAAATAAATGTTGACATCTCTGATAAAAGGTACATCCACAAAACAGAAAAATAAATATATATCAATTATATTTCCCATTATTCTATTAAGTTAGTTCATAATATGGTATATAAACACCTGTAGGGTCATTTTATGCTAAAACCAATTTAACAATTATGGTCACCAATTATACATGATATAAAAATTTATCATCATAATCATCCAAAACAGGTAAATATTTCATTATCTAAAACAGATCTATTTGACCCATTGATGGAACTTGAGCAGATACTATGACTCAGGTTCAAAGTCAACCTGGGAGTAATGGCAATAAAGAGATGATGCCACACACTCCCAGATCTCCAAAACAGGAGCCTAACCACTGGAAAAGTTTTAGATTAACAGAAATTTTTAGGAAACTTTTGACATTAATTTTGTTTGGTAAATTATAAGCAAGCAAAAATATTTGAGTGTATGTATAAAAAGTAAAGTAAAGTTGGTGACCATAGTCGAGGGTGACCCGAAGGCTCCCTTTTTGATAGCTACTACAGCAAGGTGTAGTGGAGGGTGCTACTCCTTTCCCTGAATTGCTCCACTTCAGCCTTGATCCGTACCTTATAATGCTGAGTGTTAAGCAAGGAGGCATAAAGTACCATTTTTTGAGTCTTTGGTATGACTCGACCTGGGATTGAACCCAGGTCTCCTGGGCCTTTGGCGAACACTCTAACCACTAGGCCAATGTCCGGTCAGTGTATGTATACTTAGTCACAAAAGTCATAGGCTTGCATGAGTGCCAGATGAGCCATGTCAAAATAGTTCCACACAAGATATTGAACATAAACAAATCAAGTAAGAAGTACAAGTTTATGATCGTATGATGCAATAATTAGGAAGATGACGTCACATCAAAAGGTTTAAGACATGTGTCTTTATAATATTAGCTGAATGAGATAATTAATAGATTAAATAACAGATGATTTTGAATTCAGGAGAGTTAGGAAGATGACGTCACATCAAAAGGTTTAAGACATGTGTCTTTATAACATTAGCTGAATGAGATAATCAATAGATTAAATAAAAGATAATTTTGAATTTAGGAGAGTTAGGAAGATGACGTCACGTCAAAAGGTTTAAGACATGTGTCTTTATAACATTAGCTGAATGAGATAATCAATAGATTAAATAAAAGATAATTTTGAATTCAGGAGAGTTTGGAAACCCAGAGAGATAAGTTGGGTTAGACATTGGTGCAGGTCGGTGAGAGACTGAGTGGTGGGTGCTTCTCTACAGGTGGAAGCAAAATTCGCTCATATACCCTTACAAGGTCTTCCTCTCTCTCCCTCATGTTTGCATTGGACAGCTAGAATTGGAGTCAGTCTAAATAAAGATTTTTCATATTCCGAATAACAGAGTTACATTATTACTTTTAAATTATAATTTCAATATAGTCTATCACGTTAGAGAATGACATTCAAGAGATTTATGAATTGAAATATTTGTTTTTTGTCTAGCTTGTTAGTCCTATCTAAATGATAATGGTATATAATTAATTTCCATTGATGGCTTGAAGAACTTTCTATCAACCTGACTAGAAGTAGTATGAAAGTGTTTCAAAAACTAAAACAGTTCTTTCCTTTAAATAAATTAAGAAAACCTAACTAGTAATGCTTAATTATATACATATTTCCAATCCTCTTGAGAAGATGTGGCCCAGGCAGTGACCGTGTTCTCTGTAAAGAGTACAGATATATCTTGCCAGACACAGGTAAATTGGCCATGCAATTACCATGACTAGTTGGTTTGGCATCACTTGTGTGCGATGTGGATTGGTGGCTCTGCATTCTGTAGTCGCTGGTTTGATCTCCAGTGGGGGGAGATCATGGTATACACAGCTGATTAGACCTAATGAGGTCGGACCAGTGAGTCCAGTGTTTCTGTATATTGCATGCAAGTGTTTGCCGGATTTTCTGGTCATAGCAATTCAATTCACGATATAATTCCACTACTTAAAAAAGAAAATGTACATAGATATAACTCTTATTTTTCTTTTTTCAAGCTTGAAACTCAAATTATTTCTTGCAGCAACAAGGCTTCCCTTAAATTATTTGAAACTTCTTTCTGATGACTGTTCCTGATTTATAATGGAGAATGAATTTTTTATATATAAATCTTCACCCCGGCATGCATACAAAATTTAGTTGCTCTACATCAAACTGCTTGGCTTTTTAGGCAGTAGAAAAATCTTTTCCTCTCTCTCTCTATATATATATATATAATTGATTTTTGGCACTATCTTTATGCTAATATGAACTGAATCATATAGAAATTGCCTCTTGTAAATTCTTTAAATCAATTTAACTAAAATATAGGATAAAAATTTCATCTCTAATTTTTTTGTTTGGTTTTATGGCATACCAACCATAGTAAGTTATTTAATGTCAAATCCTGTTTACACATATATATTAAATATATATATATATATATATATATATATGATTTGCAAACCAATTTTGTTGATAACATTCTTAAACAAGCCTGAGCTCTTTTTTGCACACAGTTAAATGGTTTCAAGTATTGCTAGATAACAGTCACAATTTAGCATCAGTCATTTGTTTGCACACTTAGTTTATTCTATTTGACCCATTGATAGGAACCTGTCAGGTGCTACCAATCCAGGTTAGAGTGGATCTGAGAGCAATGGCAATGAAGGGGTACTTCACATTCCCCAAATCTTCAAGGTTGGAACCTCACCATCAGATGGTTTAATGTCATACCCAGGATACTCATTGGAGGGAGAGGTGGTCTTGCCCCTCTGCAGAGATGCAGTCAATGTATTCTATAGCCTCAGCCAACTGAGCTTTTCATCTCTAAATAGGTGATATGTGACAGGTTGTACTGGGTTTATGGTACCAGTGCGCTTAGCATAACAGTTACTGTCATAGAAAATGGAATCAGCAACCTGAGCCCGTTTTGGACAAAGGGAGTCTATCTGTTCTCTTTCAGCGATGGGTATAAAATAGGGTAGACTGGGTTCTTTAGTCTTGGTATGGCTACTAGTCTAGGAGAAGGAAATCTCTGAATTCAAACCAGCTTTACTCTGCTCAAAAATTGATCTTATGCTGCATCCCAGTCTGTGGCAGAGAGGGTTGGGTACTTACATACAAGGTACCTAACTTATTATCAAACACCTAAGATGGATTGCTTTTACTTTGATAAAAGAATCTAACTGCCCTGTTATTTACTTATAGTTAGGAGAAGTTGCTTCATACCTTTCCCTAGAGCATTAGTGTGAAGTAAAAATGAACTGTCCCAGCCAGAGATTGAACCAAGTTTGCTGGTGCTATTTGCTATGCTGCTAACCACTCATCATCATCATGTCATACCATCAGCACAAATATAAATTGGCGATCATAGTTGAGGGCAACCCGAAAGCTCCCTTTTCAATAGCTACTACACCAAGGTGTAGGGGAGGGCACTACTCCTTTCTCTGGATTGTTCCACTTTACCCTTGATATGTACCTTATATTGCTGAGTGTTAAGCAGGAGGTATCAAGTACCATTTTAATGTCTTTGGTATGACACAACATGGGATTGAACCCAGGTCTCCCGAACCATTGGTGAACACTCTACCCGCTGGGCCAATGAGAGTGTATAAGATATGTACAAATTTCATTGTAAATTCCACCAAGAAAGCTGTTAAAAATCTTCCTTTTTCTTTTTTTTTTCAAGAATATTGAATGTTTTTTTAAATAATTTCTATGCAATTTGAGTTTTGGTCAGTGTAGACTAATTTCCTCGTCTTTGTTGTCTGACCAAAATAAAATCATTAAAAGACCTCAGGTATAAAAAAAATAAGATAAAATTTAGACAAGAAATTTTATGCAACTTCAAGCAATTAATATAAATACCCAGAGTTATGTCAGGTTCTAGTCTTATTAATGAGTCTTCTTGTTTTTTGTAAGAAAAAGAAAAAATCAAATAATTATATCAAATAAAGTGGGTTGATCGGTAGGTGGTTGGTTTTATGACATGTCATCCAACACTTGTTGGCTTATTTAACACTGAAGTCAGTCTTTATTTTGCAAGAAATCATGTGGTTTCAACTAATAGTAATAATAATTTTCTGTAAACAATTATTAGTAAAGTTAACAACCTTAGTCGAGGGTAATCCGAAGGCTCCCTTTTCAATAGCTACTACACCAAGGTGTAGATGAGGGCACTACTCCATTCCCTGGATTGCTCCACTTTACCCTTGATTCTTACCTTATAGTGTTGAGGCGGAATCAAGTACCATTTTTTGAGTCTTTGGTAAGACTCAACCTGGGATTGAACCCTGGTCTCCTGGACTATTGGTGAACACTCTACTCATTAGGCCAATATAATGTCAAGTAATTAGATAAGAAACTGTGTACCAATAATTTGCAGACAGCAATATAGTTTCAAGTAACTAATGATGATAATACTTAGTAAACAACATTAGCTTCAGGTAAGTATTCTTATCTAATACAAATAATTTGCACAGAGCAAGCAATTATAAGATTTCAAATAACTACTTGTAATAATAATCCACTCTAAATAATTTTAGCTTTAAGTAACTATTCTGAATACAAATAAATTACACAGTTACATTGTTTCAAGTATTCCTATCTAATACAAATAATTTGTACAGTTATATTATTTCTAGTATTCCTATCTAATACTAATAATTTTACATAGTTATAATAATAATAATTTGGACAGTTATATGGTTTCAAATACCTCAAGCAATTATTTGGTTTCAAGTAACTCATAATTTTCAAAAAGATCTATTTGACCCATACATAGACTCTAACAAGTTTGGTTTATTTAATGGCATATCAACCTCTTATGGATTAATTAATGCCAAACTTTGATTGATTTGTAAATTTTTGATTATAATCATAACTATTCCTATTTTGAAATTTCCACGGTAATCATTTTTTTCTTTTTTAGTTATACTTTTTGGTCTATTTGCACAAAGTTATATCGCAACAAGTATTCCTATCTGATACTAATAATTTACACATGGCTTCAGGCAACTTTCCCATTCAATAACAAAAATCATTTGTTTGCACACAGTCATATGGTTTCAAACATTCCTATCCAATATCAATAATTTCCAAACAGATCTATTTGACCCATAGATGAAACCTGAACATGTACTTCCACTCCAGGTCAGAACAGATCTGGCAACAAAGGAGTCACACTACAGAACTGGAGCCTCACCCTCTGATACAGTTTAGTATTATATCCAGAACACTTCAATAAACTGGAATCACATCATGGTTTGGATTCATTTATGCTGATAAAACGGATATAAGACAGGTAGGTTTGGTCGCAGAAGCCACAGATGATAGTCTGGTTGGGGTTTGATGGTATACATCACTGAAAATTGATCGGGGAGTAATTGAACAAAGGCGTTACTCTACATTCCCTAGGCTCTAAAACTGGAGCCTCACCATTATACCCAGAACACTTCAATAAACTGGAATCACATATATAAATGCTCTTTAAATAAATGTAATTTTTTTTTTCCATCACAATAAAAAAAATACAATAAAAATCAAACAAAAGAGAATCTTACCTATATTTTCTCCACCCCAGACATCCATTTTCGTATCATATTTTCCTAATTGGTTGAACCAAGATTTATTAATAGTAAATAACCCACCAGCTATTAGTGGAGTTCTGCAAGAAAAGAAAAAAACGGATATAAAATATATAAAATCTTTAAAATTTTCAATTCTTATTTTCTTTCATTTCCTTAATTTTTAAAAGATCGTATTTTGGTTGCTTTTTATTATGACTCACTCACACAGGATATAATACTGCATTATGTATGAATAAATAATTAATAAATAATGAATATTACAGAATTCTGACCAATCAGAACCATCTTGTTCGGAGACAAAAAAAACACGAAATTTGAAGCTTACCTAAAACCTTTATAAGCTAATGGAAAAATAACCTCATCCAAAGTTACAGGAACTTGCTCCATGAAAGAATGCTCATCTTTACAATGCCTGGTAGTTATTATGTGGGTGCAGTATAGCACTGAGAACATACAATTACACAAGGCTTAAGCAGTTTCATTGAGATTCAATCTCCCACTACAACACCCACCATAATCTAAGATATATTAGTAATATACATATTTACCAACCCCTCCGCTTGGGTAGGATATGACACAAGGTCAATTTTTAAGCAGCATTTAACAGGTTTGAATTCAGAGTTTTCCTTCTCCTAGACTAGTTGCCTCATCAAAGCTGAAGAACCCAGTCTGACAACTATTTACCCATAGCTGGAGGGATATATTAGTAATATAAGTTAAGCACAGATCAATCTTTTATTGGTTTTTATTTTTTACTATGAGTAAGCATGACATATACAAAAGAGATTAAAAATTATCAAATATTCAATTAGAAGGTGAGTATTAATCTATTTTTTTAATTGGGTTTCTAAGACTTTTTTTTTATAAGACCTGGTAACCACCGACATGATATAAATTCCCTCTTTTTAGCAGCTCAACACTTTGCTATATCAAAAAAAGTATAAGTATATATATATATAGCTAACCGGCTAATTGCCCTAGTGAGTAGAGTGTTTGCCAATGTTCCAGGAGACCTGGGTTCAATCCCATGTCAAATCATAGCAAAGACTTTAAAATGGTACTTGTTACCTCCTTGCTGAACACTCAGGTACGTATCAAGGGTAAAGTGGAGCAATCCAGGGAAAGGAGTTGCACCCTCCCCTACACTTCGGTGTTGTAGCTATTGAAAAGGGAACCTTCTGGTCGCCCTCAATTATGGTTGCTAACTTTCATCATCATCATCATGTCGCGCTGGTAGCACAGATATCCCTGACCCTCTCTCGCCACTCCTCCCTATCGTTCATCGCCCTAGGTAGGTCTTCAGGACAACATCCCATATCCTCACATAGCTGCTGAATGTATGTTCGTGCTGGTCGTCCTGCTTTTGCACGGCCATGTGGGGGGGGGTCCATAAGTACATCTCTTATGAGCTCATCCCTGCTTCTCCAGCAGTGTCCTGCATGTCTGGTTCATCTAACTTGAATAGTTTTCATGATAGGGGGCAGGTGGCTGTACAGTTGGTGTCTTGTGGGATGTTGCCGCCAGGACTTGTTCAAGATTGCACGCAGCATTCTTGTGTAATTGCCGTCTAGCTTCTTCTCCTGCTGTTTTGTTAGCGTCCATGTAGTGCAGCCATATAGCAGTATCGATGTGACCGCTGCATGGAAGAAACTGCGTTTCATTTTATCGGTTAGGTCTGATTTCCATATAATCGATAGCCTATTGATAGCTGTCCATGCTTTCGTTAACCTTGTTTTGATGTCCTTTTCGGTTGATTCGACGCTGCTTCCTAAGTAAGTGAATTTGTCTACTAGTTTAAGAGGGGTTCCTTCTAGAGTGGAGATGTCCCCCGTTTGATTATAGCACATATATTCCGTTTTGTGTGCATTAACATAGAGGCCTATGCTTGCGGCTGTTTGTTCCAAACTATGCAGTAGTGTTTCGGCTTGGTCAGGTGTATTTGCCAGTATCGCTATGTCATCGGCGTAGTCGGCGTCGGTAACTGTTGTTGCAGGGTACCTTCTGCTTCTTTTCTTCGTCAGTTCGAAGCCATTCTCTCTGATTTTGTCAATCGATGTTCTAAGTACGTAGTCTAGACAAATGATAAAGAGGTACAGAGCCAGCGTGTCCCCTTGTAGTACTCCTGCTACAATGTCGAAGTATTCTGTGTCTCCATCTGGTGATAGTACTTTTACTTTGGTGTTTCTATAGAGAATCATTATTGCCGCTACGGTTATATATATATATATATAGAGAGAGAGAGAGAGAGATCAACCTCTTGTAATGATTACCAAGAGAGTGGGTTTTTAATGGGACAAACACTTTTTTACAGTCAGGTGAACTGTAAGATAAAGGATGAGAGACAGAGTTTCCACCTAAAACCCAATCTGTGCTGGATTTCTCAGTACATTTTTTTAAAAACCTTTCCAGGCATGAATCTAACAATTCCTGAAAGTTTGGCTGACACTGAGCCAAAAATGGCTGAGCCTTAGCTGGAATTATAATAACTGATTATTATGATGACTACTACTACTACTACCTACAGCTACCAAAGATTTCTGATTAATTTGCTTGTATTTGTTCTTGATTTAACATTTTAATTATTTTGTTTGTTGTATGTTGTGTGACTGGATAAAGATATATTCAGAATTGATGACCTATTTCAGATATAAAGAAATCTAACAAATCTATTTACTTTCCTTACCAATAAATTTAATCATGTTCTTCGTGCATCAAGGCAATATTGATATTTGATAAAGATAAACAAGCAAGAAAAAAAAAAAAAAGGAAATTGTAATACAAATATAACATTGATATAGAAATAATTACAAGAATTAAATTATTGAAATTAAGCAGTATAAAGGTTGATAACGATGTTCCAACTTCATATATCAAAACAAGACTTTTATATCTATTTCATTTAAAAGATAAATAAGTAAATAGATATTAAAAAATTATTTTCAATACACAGAAAAATAGAGGAAACACATTTTCACTTATGAAATTCAAATAACTATATTAGGTGTAGATTGTAAAAATGTCTTCAACAAGATCCTTTGTTATCTAATAAAATCAGAGATTCATCACCCGATCATCATCATCATCAAGAAGGTATACTTATAGCATAGATTCCCTTGACTCTTTCTTACCATCCATCCCTATTGGCCATCACTCTTGATAAATCCTCTAGACAGCATCCAATAACAACACAGAGCTGGTGAATGTAAATTTTTGCTGGCTGGCCAATACTGGTGTGTCCATGTGTCAGAGTCCATAGAAGAATGCTTCTTATTAGTTGTCCTTACTTCTCCAGCAGCTCTCATCATGTCTTGCACATTTTTCGTGGATGATTTGTGAGATGGGAGGTAAGTGGCCGTATAACTCTTGTTTTGTAAGGTACTGCTTCTAGAACTTGTTCAGAACAGCACATAGTATCCTTGTGCAGTTCCCATCAAAGTTTTTCTCCAAGTATTTTGTTAGAGTCCAAGAGGTGCAACCATACTATAATACTGACAGATTAACAGCTTGGAAAAATTCCCATTTTATTTTATCAGAGAGATTAGATTTTCATATGGCCATTAACTTTTCAATAGCAGTCTATCCTTTATTCATGTGTATGCTGACATCACTTTCAGTAGATGAGATATTGCTAATGAGGTATATGAACTAGTCAACTAATTTCAGAGGCTTGCCATTTAATGAGAAGTGATGCCATTTTGAATATAAACTCACAAACTCTGTTTTATCAGATCATGAAATGAGGTTTTCATATAATCATAGAAAATTACAGATTGATATTTCACAGATTTTTTTCCTCCTAAAAATCTAAGGCAATGATTTTTCTAAAATTGGTATCTTGAGTGTATACAAAAGTGTTTTATGGTAGATTAGAAAACAGGCGACATCTCCACACTAACAGAACCCCTCTGAAACTATTAGACAAATTCACCTACCTAGGAAGCAGTGTCTCATCAATTGAGAAGGACATCAACACACGGCTAATGAAGGCATGGACAGCTATCGATAAACTATCGATCATATGGAAATCAGACCTGACCGATAAAATGAAACACAGTTTCTTCCAGGCAGCGGTCGTATCGATACTGCTGTATGGATGCACTATGTGGATGCTAATTAAATGGCTGGAGAAGAAGCTAGATGGCAATTACACAAGAATGCTGCGAGCAATATTAAACAAGTCCTGGTGGCAACACCCCACAAGGCACCAACTATTAGGTCACCTGCCTCCGATCACGAAAACTAAACCAAGTTAGACGAACCAGACATGCAGGACACTGCTGGAGAAGCAGGGATGAGCTCATAAGTGATGTACTCCTATGGACCTCCACATAAGGCCAGGCAAAAGCAGGACAACCAGCTTGAACATACATTCAGCAGCTATGTGAGGATACGGGATGTAGCCCTGAAGACCTGCCAGAGGCAATGAATGATAGGGATAAGTGTTGAGAGAGGGTCAGGGATATCCGTGCTAGCGGCACGACATGATGATGATGAATGATATTCAGTTTTTTAAATGAAGCATTAACAATGATTATTAGCTAACATACTACGGCAATGGTGGTTGGATGACCAGTCCTGGCAGGAGTCATTACGAACACCTACTGTGCACTCCAGTTGGTCATAAGCAGGTTTGGTTTGGTTTTCTTTGTTTAATGGCATATCAACCTTGGTAGGTTATTTAATGCCAAAGCCATCCTTCTAGAAGAACAGTAGTGGTACTATTTAACCCATAGCTAGGAGGATAATGGGGTTCATACCTTTCCGAAGGGTATTTGTCTGAAAGTGAATGTAATAGCATGACTGGAGTTTGAACTCATGATGATTCTCGCAGTCTATTGCTTTAACCATTACAACATGAGAAAACAATGTCAGGTTCAATTTACTCAGACTGAAAAGTGAAGGTTAAACCAGAAGAATGAATAAAAACGACAATACTTGTATTTTCTAGGATTCATTTTTGTTCTTTTAGTTTTCCTTTTTAGAGCTGACGAGTGACTGATCCAGTTTCAAACAAAACATGTGGTCAACTAATCTTCTCTTAACAACAAACACAACATGAGATTGAGGTCATTTAGCAGGCAAAACTGAGCAGGCTGCAAATCAATACTACCACAGAGAGAGAGCAAGTACATTTTTTTTTTTAACACCAAGTATCTATATAATACAACAGACAACTAGTAATTAAATTACAAGAGAAGAGGCGTACTTAGTGCAATGGTTATAATAAAAGGAAATGGAACTGGTGTTCAGAGTGCAACTCTTGGACAAAGCTGTTTACATTTCACTTTGTGCTAATGCCATTGGGAAAGGCACAAATTCATCTGTTCTCTGTCCCCAGCTATAGGTAAATAGTTCAGCAGACAGTGCTCTTTAACCTTGGTCAGACAACCTGTCTAGGAGAAGGAAAATTCTGAATTCAAACCAGCTGTACTCTCCCTTAAAATTAACCTTGTGTTGAATCCTGCCTATGGCAAAGAGGTTGGGTAAATAATACCAAAGGAACTTTCGAGTTGCCCTCAACAATGGTTGACTGATTTTATCAATACCATCTCTTTTTTTTTTGGTTTTCCCAATGGATATTGACTTGACCAATTTTATAGAGACTTTCATATGAAGAAAATGTTTTTGACTTTAGCAATAGCAGAACAAAGTCAGATGGTGGTGGTGGGGGTTCACATGACCAGCTACATGTCATATTTATATCATATTTCTGTATACATTGAAATGGATTTAACATAAATTTTACAAAAGAATGCTAATGATTAAAAAAATAAATCAAATCACAATATAGATAGCGCCCTTGAAAATTGACCTTGTGTCATGTCCTGTTCATTCTGAAAGAGTTGGTTGAATACAAAAGTATTCAAAAATATAAATTCTCTTTAGCAATCCATAATTCTATCATGACTTTTCCATTATCAAATTTCCTTTCACCTTGTTATTAATAAAATTATTTCCTTGGGCTTTATTATTAATCAATTAATAAGATATTTGTCTTAGAACAATTGAAATTTATACTGTAGTGTTACAGACAATGTGAAAATGTTAAAGTCCAAAAACAAAACATACACTTGAGAAGGCTCTGTACAGCACTTGTAATTATTCAAGTATAATTTGTCTTTAATTATTTTTCATATCTGTATCTAAGTTTTGTGTTGCATTGGCAAATAAAATAATTATTACAAAGCATTTAGAGCCACCATGGGCAAACAGCAGTTGTAAATATTATGATAAATAGAAACAATGAACTGACCTTATTGGGGCAGTGGGGTTGCTCTCCCGCCTTTTAATTTCTTCTGTACTCATATAGTCCCATTTGAATACTAAATTCCAACCAAAACCTTGAATAAAACAAGAGAAAAAAGACAAAAGAAAACACTGATTAGATAATCATTCCTAATGTATTTGGGTGTATCAAAAGTATTTTCTCTCTTTTTACAGACCTTGACACTAAAACTAATTTCATGTACTCAACTAAAGATGTCACAATATTCTTTGCTCTATCAGCATGGTCAATAAAACAATGGTCAACTTCATAACAGATCATGGCTTTTCCCGCAACCCACTAGTTGGTTTGGTTTAGTTAGGTTTTATGGCATCTCAACCATTGTAGGTAATTTAATGCCAAATCCTCTTTACACTTACACACACACATATATATATATATATATATATATAAAATATATATGATTTGGATGGGTTTGGTTTTATGGTATATCAAATCACTGTAGGATATTTAATGAGAAAATCCTCTTTACACACACACACACACACATATATATATATATATATATATATATATATATATATATATGTGTGTGTGTGTGTAAAGAGGATTTTCTCATTAAATATCCTACAGTGATTTGATATACCATAAAACCAAACCCATCCAAATCATATATATTTTATATATATATATATAAAATATATATGATTTGTAAACATTCTGTTGATAACATTTTTAAACAAGCCTAAGCTCATTTTTTTTGCACACAGTTAAATAGTTTTAAGTATCTCTATCTAATATGAATAATTCAATTTACTATTAATCATTTGATTGCACACAGTTAAATGGTTTCAATTGCTGCTATATGTAACACTAATAATTCCATTCAATATTAATCATTTGTTTTTAGAAAATGAAATGATTACAAGTATTATTAATTAACAATAACTCTATTCAACACTATTCATTCATTTGCACAGAGTCAAATGGTTCCAACAATTGCTATGTGATACCAATAATTCAATCAGGCACACAGTTAAAGAGTTTCAAGTATTGCTATTTAGCACAAATAATTCTGTTCAACATTACTCATTCATATGTACACAGTTAAATAGTTCCAAGTACTGCAATGTATCACTAACAATGAGACATTCATTTGTTTACCCACAGTTAATGATCAAGCAATTCTATTTCTAACAATTTAATATAAGTCATTTGTTTTCACTTAGTTTAAATGTCAAAACAGTTCTATTTGACCCATAGATAGGACCTATAAGGTGCTACCACTCCAGGTCAGAGTGAACCTGGGAGCAATGATAATGAAGGGGTACTCCACATTCCCCAAAACTCCAAGACTGGACTCTCACCATCAGCTTGTTTAGTGTCATATCCAAGACACTTGTTCGAGGCATCTTACCCCTCTGCAGAGATGCAGTTGGTGTATTCTACAGCCCCAGCCAACTGGGCTCTGTAGCCCACTAAAAACAATCAGGTTAAGGTAAATATATTGACAGTACCAGCAGCAACTTATAATCAAACACACAAGATTTGAAATTTCTAAATCTAAACAGCTTCAATCGTTCTGCTATAGCAAGAAAGAGAGAGAGAGTGGATTCATGCCTTTAACAAGAACATTTGTCCAAACTGAAATATCTCAGCTAGAGACTGGACTCTATTCCCATAGTCTGTGTTCTATGCTGCTAATCATTGGGCTTTGCCAACCTATGTTAGATACATAAATCAAACTAAAGATCATTCACCAGGGTCCATAATATCTGCATAGGTTAGGACACTCGGCAGATATCCATTTGTTCATGATTATTAATAAATTATTGGATCAGTTTTTCTTTCCAAGTCCTTGTGAATTAACATAAATGTCTTCCTTTAAGTCAGCAGTAAAAGTGAAGCCTAGACACAGGTGTAGTCAATGATAGCCAAAGGAACAAAAAAAAAAAAAAAAAGAAGAAAAAACATTTACATACCAACTGTAGGAATATCTAATTGCAATATTGAGAAAAACATGTTACCTTTACTTTCCACAATATTGAGAAGAAACTATTGTTTAGTGAACTACACAAAGGTATTCATAATTCATATTGTTACAATTGCAAATTCTTCCTTTAACTTTTTCTCACATTGGCAAGAATTGCTGTGTTAGAGGAAGTGGGAGAGAAGTTTAAGTGACATTGGCCTTCTAAAATGAGGCAGACAGTTCACCAGAAAAATGGGTCAATAATGCAAGACACAGAAGAGACAGCTCTTCAAAAAGAGAAGTTTAAGATGTATTGCTGAACTTTGTTAAGGATTGTTCTACCCTTTTTAAAACATGTTTTCTTTGCACTTTTTGTGAGAACATAATTATATGTATCATTAACAACACTGAAAAAAATCTGGATCTCTTCAATCAGACCCAAGATTATTCATTCATTTAGATGACCTGTATGGTTTGAGCAGGTCATATATGAACAGCACAACACAAGTGGCCATCATACCTAACCAAACATTTTGCTCAGTGTAGAATATCTGGGAATTGGTAAACAATTTTTTTTTTCTCCTGTTATAAAAGAATTTGTAACTGCAAACCACTAAAATCACTCCCAGTAGACCTTTTCATTTTTTTCATTTACCTGGCAAAAATTTTATTCATCTGCTCACATACAATTTTAATAAATATATAATATCAGAAGAAATTAAGATAATGAGAAAAGAGTTAAATTCATGTGTAGGATAATAATCTTATGGCACATCAATTATTGTAGGTTATTTAATGCCAAATCCATTTTTATACATATAAACAGTTCTGTTTAATATAAGTATAGTTTTTCGTTTACACACAGTTAAATATCAATACAGTTCTATTTCAAACAATTCACTTTAGCATAACACACAGCTTAGTTCTATTTGACCCATAGATAGGACCCTATCAGGTGCTACCAATCCAGGTCAGAGCGGACCCGGGAGCAATAGCAATGAAGGGGTACTCCACATTCCCCAAAGCTCCAGCATTACTGGAGCCTCACCATCAGATTGTTTAGTGTCATTACCAGGACACTCATTGGGTGGTTGGGGAGGTCTGGCTCCTCTGCAGTGAAGTAGTCTGTGTATTCTACAGCCCCAGCCAATTGGGCAATGGTTTCAATTAAGCCTCGCTTTGAAAGAGTTACAACTAACACACACATTTAATATTAATCATTTGTTTGCACACAGTTAATATTGATTATTTGAGAAAGAGGAAGCAAGACAGTCACTTTTAATCTCCATTGGAAAAAAAAAAAAAGAACTTAGAAATTTTTTTTCATTATTAAATAAACTTTTGCTGTATTTGTCAATGGAGTTTGTCCTCTTTTTTATGAATACTTTCTAGATATGGAAGAGTACAGAAAAGTAACAAAAGAAGAAAATTATCACAGCTATTAAAGGAATTATTCAATTCTCCTGATAGATACACAATATCTTAAGAGTTGTAATGGAGATACACCTGTCATATTGATGCTATAAAACATCTGAATGTTATATTGATACCAAAACCAAGAGATAGAAAGTTACAATTGCAATAAAGAGGAGACCCCAGAACTGGAGTCTCACCACTAGATGCAGTTAAGTGTCATACCCAGAATACCTTTTTGTGGTATCTTATCCCGCTAAAAGGGATACAGTCAGTGTTTTATAAGTCTCACCCAAGAAGGCTAACTAGAGTTATGTCATTTGGTTTAATGGCATACCAACCCTTATGGGTTATTTAATGCTAAAAACAGTGTATATGATTTATAAGAGAATAGTTGTTGGTAGCTTTATTTTTGAATGAGTTAGTACTCAATTTGTTTGCACACAGTTAAATGATTTCAAGCATTGCTATTTAACATTGGTAATTCTATTTATCAATTATTTTGATTTAATATGGGGTGGGGGGCCTCATGGCACAATGATTAAAGCGCTGGACTGCGGAATCGTAGTAAGTAAAAATGAACTCCAGTTGTGCTATTACGTTCACTTTCATTCAAATACCCTTGGGAAAGGTATGAAACCCCTTACCCTCCCAGCTATGGGTTAAATAGTATTGCTATTGTTCTTCTCAAAGGATGGATTTGGCATTAAATAACCCAAGAAGGTTGATATGCCAACAAACAAACTGCTGATCTAATACAAATAACTTGCCCACAACTATATGGTTTCAAATGATTAATAATAATAATCCCTTGTGAAAGATTGAATAGTTCCATTGATGGGACCCTCTCTCATCCATTCTGACCTACAGAGAGAGTCTCTCTGGGTCAAAGTGGACTTGAGAGTAATGGTAATAATGGGCTACTCCACATTCTCCAAACTCCAAGACTATCAGATACAATTCAATGTCATACTCAGAACACTAAATGGTTTCAATACTAATAATTCAATTTAATATCAATCATTTGTTTGCACACAGTTAAATGGTCCCAAGTATAGAAAAAAAGATTAAATAGTTCTATTTGACCCATAGGTGGGACCCTAACAGGTACTACCACTCAAGATCAGAGTTGGCCTGGAAGTAATAGCAATAAAGACATACTCCATGTTCCCCAAAGTGGCAGGGATGGAGCTTCATCTTCAGATGGTTTAGTATCATACCCAGGACACTCGTTAAGCAGAGGTGTCTTACCCATCTGCAGAGATGCAGTAGGGATATTTTGCCGCTCCCAGCCAACAGGTTGGTAAATGTTTTCAACTGTTGCTATTTAACACCAATAATTCTATTTAATAATAATATTTAATATTAATCATTTGTTTGCACAAAGTTAAATGGTTTCAAGTATTGCTATCTCAGCACAACTGAATCTCAGCTACTGTCTTCTAGCACCTTTAAGATAAAAAAGGGTTGGTACTTGTTTGCGAGAAAAGCAATTTGTAGAATATGGTTGTGACAATTATATAGGTGCTAGAGTTTAATATGACCAGCCAAATGATCAGATCGGGCCTCTCTGAGCAACTGTCTAGTCAAATAAGGGCTAAAGTGGAGTGTTGCAGATCATAAGACCTCTTCAGTTGCAAGATCTGATCTTCAAGTATTACAGGTTGCCATGTATGGCTAACAGATGACCTTGTTGGAGTGGAAGAGTCTTATACTTCTGCAGAGGTACAGTCAGCATATTCTAAAACCCCAGGTGACAGGGCAGCTAACTAGTATTGATTCATTCAATTTTTGTATTAAGGAAAATACCAGTTTTGACTCCTGAGATCACCTGTATTTTCTGAAAAGCTGTGATATAATTTGGAACTTTATCATTCGCAAGTGATTTTCATTTCCTGGAAACCATAATTAGCAAACCTTCCTAAGTTAATACCTTTTGGATTAAATCCATGCTATCTTAGGCAGCTTTGCTATGGCTACCACCTAATTCTTGTAAAAAAAAGTGTTTGATTTATTTTAGCAACATGACAACCCAGCTAGGGTTATTTTATCATATTTACCAACCCCTCCGCTCTAGCAGGATATGACACAAGGTCAATTTTTAAGCGGATTTTTCTCCCTCCAGCTATGGGTAAATAGTAGGACAGACTGGGTTCTTCAGCCTTGGTTAGGCAACTAGTCTAGGAGAAGGAAAACTCTGAATTCAAACCTGTTAAACCCCGCTTACAAATTGACCTTGTGTCATATCCTGCCCGAGCGGAGGGGTTGGTAAATAGTAAATTGGATACAGCTACATATTTTGTACTGTTGTTTAATTTTTTTTTGGCCAGTGATTATTTCAAGTATTCCTGGTTAGGTTCGGCTACTTTGTTTAATGGTATATCAACCTTTGTAGGTTTTTTAATGCCAAAGCCATTCTAGAATAACAGTAGTGGTACTATTTAACCCATAGATGGGAGGATAAGGGGGTTCATATCTTTCCCAAAGGTATTTGCCCAAAAGTGAACGTAATAGCATGACTAGAGTACGAACTCACTTACTACGATTCCGCAGTCCATCACTTTAACCCCTACACCACGAGGACACCCCCGCAAGTATTCCTGTTGAATAAAATAATTTTCAAACAGATTTATTTGATGCATAGATGTGTCTCTAACATGTACTACCACTCCAGGTCAGAGTGGACCTGAGAGTAATGGCAATGAACTAGAGCCACATCACAAGATGCAGTTTTGCGTCATACCCAGAACACCCCTTTTTGTACGAGGGAGGTAGCCTTATGCAGGGAATATAGCCCAAATATACTAAACTTTGCAGACAAAGTTAACTAGGGTTGATTCATTAAATATTTACATCAATGAAATTAGGGGTTTGGTTTCTTTTTGAAATATTTCAATTTTGACTCCCAAGATCAACTGTATTTGAGGAAAGCTGTGATATAATTTATTATTCCATTGAGTGATTTTCATTTACTGGAAATCAAAATTTAATTAGCAAACCTTCCAAAGTTAATACCTTTTCAATTAAATCTGTGCTATCTTGAGCAGCTTTCTCATGGCTACCACCTATTCTTGTAAAAAAAGAGTTTGGATGCCAACCAGGGAGAAACAAAAGAAAATCAAACATGCTGACATGCTATAAATCGTATTGTTGTTGATGCATAAATAAAAATAAAGTTGCCTTCCTTGTATACAGACATACGTCTATCAGAATCCAGATAAACATCTGATCTCTAATATTGGTCCGTCCTACAGAAGCAAATCTGTGACACATTTAGAAAAACCTACAAGTCCAGTTCCCATGATACAATATATTTCAATCTGGTAATCAGACTACTGTAGCTGTACGATAGCTAGAAATACGGTTCATTTGAGTTAGTGACCAATATACGACAGCCATAGATGGGTTTCATCGATATATAAAGATTTGGTTTATTAAAATCATTGAAAAAAAAAAAAAAAAAGCAGATTAAGTGATATACAATGTTTTATGTTTAAGCAAAATGTAAAACACAATATAAATTAATAAAAGAACACTAAATAAACCTGGTGACTGTCCACTGTGCAGCTGTTGCGTTAAAGTTACAACTGTGGCTGCTTTTCAAATGCCATATGTAAGCAAGAACATCAGTGTTTAACATCTGATTATATCTTAAGAAAATTTACATTCAAAAACTGTATACAAAAAATAAGTATTTTAAATCACAAATTACAGAATAAGCCATTAATTTTGACATCTGTGGTAATTAAAATACAATCTCGCCAATATACAAGGTGTGATCGAAAAACTATCAGGACTAAAGATTTATTGAGTGATTAATTTTAATGGTATGTCAACCTCTCTAGGGTTATTTTATGCCAAGAGGTTTGTAAGTCGTATTCATTATAGATTTATATCTACATTTTTTGTGTAGTTGTTTCTTGAAACTTTTCTTCACATAGTTAAATGATATCATGTATTTCTATCAAATACAAATAATTTGCACACAGTTGTATGGTTTCAAGTATTCCTATCTAATCCAAATAATTTGCACACTGTAGTATGGTTTCAAGTATTCCTATCTAATACAAATAATTTGCACACAGTTGTATGGTTTCAAGTATTCCTATCTATTACAAATAATTATATAGTTTCAAGTAATTATTTCTATTTAATAATAGCTATTTGTTTGCACACAGTGTTATACTTTCAAGTAACTAATAATAATCTTCAATAAACAATTATAGCTTCAATTAGCTATTCTTAATGCAAATAATTTATAATTATATAGTATCAAGTATTTCTATTAAATAATAAAATCTTTCAACAGATCTATTTCACCCATAGATCAGACTTCAACTGGGACTACCACTCCTGGTCAGAGTGGACCAAGAAGAAATGATAATGAAGGAGTACTCCACCCTCCCCAGAGCTCCCGAATTGGAGGGAGGTGGGCTCATGTTGTAATGGTTAAAGCAATGGACTGTGAAACTGTAATAAGTGAGTTTGAACTCCAGTCATGCTATTATGTTCACTTTCAGACAAATACACTTGGGAAAAGTATGAACCCCCTTATCCTCCTAGCTATGGGTTAAATAGTACCACTACTGTCCTTCTAGGAGAATGGCTTTGGCATTAAATCGCCTACAAAGGTTGATATGCCATTAAACAAAGAAACCAAACCAAACCAAACCAAAATCGAAGCTTTGTCATAAAAATGCAGGTTAGTATCATACCTAGGACACCATTTGTTGGGGGAGGGGTAGCTCTCAGCAGGAGATTGTTAATTCTATGCCCCAAGTTGGTGATTTGTTTAACTGAGCAACTTATATGAAAAAATGAAAATGTCTTGGTGAGTCAGTTTTAATTTGAAGAAAAAAAAAATGAATCCTAAATATACCCAAACAGTTTGTTTTTGTTTTTTTAAGGACACCAGTTAGTTGGTTGTGTTTTTGGCATATCAACCCTTGTGGGTTATTTAAGACCAATTCCTATTTATACATATATATTATATACATGATTTGTATGTGAATAGTAAAATTGGCGACTGTAGTCGAAGGTGACCCAAAGGCTCACTTTTCAATAGATACTACACTGAAGTGTAGGGGAAGAGCACAACTCCTTTCCCTGGATTAGTCCACTTTACCCTTGATCTGTACCTTATAATGCTGAGTGTTAAGTAAGGCAGCATCATTACCATTTTTGAGTCTTTGCTATGACTTGACATGGGATTAAACCCCAGTCTCCCGAACCATTGGTGAACACTCTACTCATTAGGCCAATGTTTTAGGTAACATTATTATTTTTAAACAAGTCAGAGCTCATTTGTTTGCACACAGTTAAATGGTTTCAAGAATTGCTATTGACACTAATAATTCTGTTCAACATTAATCTTTTGTATGGGAAAGGTATGAATCCAATAATTCTCCCTCCAGCTATGGGTAAATAGTAGGACAGACTAGGTTCTTCAGCCTTGGTGAGGCAACTAGTCTAGGAGAAGGAAAACTCTGAATTCAAACCTGTTAAACTCCGCTTAAAAATTGACCTTGTGTCATATCCTGCCCGAGCGGAGGGGTTGGTAAATAGTAACATTAATCTTTTGTTTGTATACAATTAAATGATTTCAAGTATAGAAAACGATTAAGTAGTTCTTTTTAACCCATGGATGGGACCCTAACAGGCACTACCAATCTGGGTCAGATGGACCTAGGAGTTTTGGTAATGAAGAGGTACTTCACATTCCCCAAAGATCTAAGACTGGAACATTAATATCAAATGCATTTTAGTGTCATACCCAGGGAACTTGTTTGATAGGGTGATTGGTTTGGTTTGGTTTCTTTGTTTAATGGCATATCAACTCTTTTTAGGTTATATAATGCCAAAGCCATTCTCCTAGAAGAACAGTACTATTTAACCCATAGCTGGGAGGATAAGGGGGTTCATACCTTTCCCCAAGGGTATTTGCCTGAAAGTAAACATAATAGCACGACTGGAAAACGAACTTGCGTTCTACGATTCCGCAGTCCATCGCTGTAACCATTACACCATGAGGACACCCCCCTTTGATAGGGTGAAGGAAGGTTTACCCCTCTACAGAGGTGCATGTGGCGTATTCAACAGCCTAAGCCAACAGGATGATTTTTAAGGACAAGAGGGTCTCCTGTATGTAAAGATGATGTAATCATATAAAAATACTTATTTTTTTAAATTAAAAAGAAAATTGTATCCAGATCAAAAATATCTGAATTCAAAAGAGTTCACATACATAGGGATTTTTCTTGTTTATTTCTTATTCATTGATGTATCATTACTTCCATGCCAAATTCCATAAGGATCCATTGAGAAAAGGTAAAGTTGTTTTAAGACAAGACAGATGAATGTTGGTGTGGATTATATATGCTAAGGAAAAGATGCTTACCTCCTTTGATGTCCGATGCGGCACCAATGTATTCAAAGTTGTCCATATTGATTACATCAATGATAGGACTGACAACACGAGTTTTGTCCTGTAATATAAAACAAATAAACAAATTTGAGTTTATTTTATGAAAATAAAATTAATAAAATTAGCAATAAGTAAAAAAAAGACTACAAACCTTACAACGGAACTGTAGGATAGTGATTGTCAAATCAAGGGTCATGGCCCACATAAAAGCAAAAAGGGTCAAGTTTATTGTGAATAGAGACAAAATTGCTCATCTCTGTTAGTATTTTACTTTGAGATAACTCAAACTCCTAAATGTAATGGGAAGATGCCATCCAAAAGAACATCCTGTTTTAGCTGAGCCATTAAAGGGAAGTAATGATAGTTACATGATGCCCTAGAAAGTTTAGGAGGTTAAGGTAATGATAAAAATGAGAAATAAAAAAAAATGTTTCCACAAAGAAATAATAAGATATATTAGAGTGTTTGGAAAGTAATTACATTTTACCAGAGAAGATATTAAAAAAAAAATATCTAAGTTAAATTTATTTAGATATTATCATAAAAATGTTATCTTAAATGATTACAGCCCATTGAGAAGTCAAATTTTTGATTCCACATTTTAAAAAAAACTGGGGTTTTCCCCTGAAAAAAGTTTGAAGGACACTTTTCAACTTTGTTTTTAAATGTGCTGCCACTTACAAAATGTTTTCTTGATCAAAACAAATGAAAATCTAGAGGTGCTAAATCTGTTGAGTCTAGAGGATGTGAAAGAGACTTCCATCCAAATGATTATAACAAGAGGGCAGATGATATTACCATTTTGGCATAAATGGTAATTGACGTAGTATCGTTCTGTTGTCTCTTGTTATTTTTATAGAAAAAAAAACAAATAATGAACGCGTAGATACTGGTGGCTTTCAATTTAGTAGTTTAATGACTGCTTGAGAGGAAGTTTTCCTTATGCCGTGAGTTGAAGAGAATGACAAAACACTTGTAAATGGTTATGCGGGAGTTTAGTGCTTAGCCAGAGGCATCGGGTCTATTTAGTTTAGGAGGTAGAAATAATTAACCAGGAAATGGTCTCCGAAGGTATGTAGAGGAACAATTGTTGAAGTGTGCTCTCTCAAGATGGATAGTCTCTGTCTGCTGTTGGATTCATCCTGAGTTAGAGAGAGAAATATTATCTCTTGTATCGGCTGATCTTACCTAGCTGCCAGCCAAGAGGAATGAGAAAAGAAAAGAGAGGACGAGCGTGGTTATCGCTGCCTTTTATGGTGCCCGGGGAGGTGTGCTTGGGCAGAATGGCATGGGTTGTTCTCATTGGATGAAATATATAATTTCAAAATTCCAATGGCAAACCAATTCCTGCACTAAATAATGGTTTGAAATTCTTTCTGCTACAGGATCTTATCTTTTTTTGTGGTTTCTTAGGCTGCAGTCATTGAAATAAAAATGAATGTGGTTATATTTTTTATGATAATATTTAGATAAGTTTAACTTACATTTGTTTTTATGTCCTCTCTAGTAAACACCATTACTTTCCAAATTCCTCTACATTTAGGTAAGAATTTTGGCATATTTAGAGTCTGGAACAGGAAAATGGTTAGGGAATAATTCAGTGTCAGTAAATATACAAAAACTCTTTACATATTCCAGTTTCTTCATGTCCTTAACTGATTGGTTTGGTTTAGTTTTATGGCATTATCAACCAATGCTGGTTATTTAATGCCAAATTCTCTTTATATGTATACAGGTACACTTTGAGTTAAGTCATCCTCGATTATACGCTGGGATATATAACATACGGAAGAATAAAAATCAAGTCATTTTATTCGACTTTCCATTTTTCTACCACAAATATTGAAGTCATAATAAAACTAGAAAAGTGTTAAAAGCACATCAAATCATGTTACTGTACAATAAATATAAATAAACGAATTTTAATATAAATATTGTTGTATAGCCATGACCAACTATACACATATACATATGCAGAAACGTAAAGACGAGCAGACACAGTTCTTTAGAAAAATATACCTCTCACTTTATTCGAAAGGGTTACGAAAGGTATTATTGTGTGAGAGGCGAGTTGGAGACTGAACAGAACAGCAACATATTGACCCCCACTCTTATGGCCATAGCAGCATTTCTTTCCCATCCTCCTGAGCTGCTCAACCAGGGGCCTGGGGCCTAGCCTCTGCTGGCACATGGTTCGCATTCCAGCATCTTCTCTTCAACTGATGCAAACTTCCTGTCGCCGGGGTTATATAATAATTTGACGCCCACCTACTTCTTGCGAGCATCACATTTGTACTCAATTCAACCCGTCGACAGTCAAGGTTATCCCCTGATCCCCTGATATCTTCGACCGGATGCACCTTTTATTTATACAGGTGCGTTTCTTCTTTTGACAGCTTGGCTGGGGTCAATATGTATCAATATTACCTAGAACTCTATAACTGGAGCTTCACTACCAGATACTTTTTAGTATCATACCCAGAAGGGGGGTCTTATTTCTCTGTAGAGGACACAGGATTGTCCAGTAGTGAGACTTAAGTTTTGGAATACTGAAAGAGTAGAGTCACCTCTTCATTGCCATTATTTCCTACTCTACTCTGATCCAAACTAGTAGTACCTGTTAGGGTCCCATCGATGGGTTAAATAGATCTGTTTCAAAATGATTAATAATAGAAAGAACATGTTTTTTTTTGTATGTGGAGGAGTGAGAGTTAAGCCATCTGCAAGGCCCTGTTAACAGGGGGGAAATTGTGAGGCATGAATTGCCTACGGCTAGGAATTGCTGGTGATAAACTAGCTAGATTCCAAAATGAAAATTTAATCTGAATTAAACTGGTAAAATCAAACCTTGCAGTTAATGGCAATTCCTTTATTCACATGCAGAAACAGAAAATTTTCAGGAAAATTTCTACATATGCACCTGTTAAAGTTTATCAGAAAAGAAAAACTCAAGTATTTTTGTATGATTTGAACTCAAACTCATATCAGTTTTTTTATTTATCAAAAAAAATTATTTTACCTTTTCTCACGGGGGTTGACTTTCACATTCAAATTCAATCTAGAATGATCCCCCATTTCCAGAACAAGTATCAAAAAAGGACCCACATCTCCCCGAAGTAAAAAAAAAAAAAAAGATAAGTCAATCTGTCTGGTTTGGTTTGGTTAGGTTGAGTTTTATGGCATATCAACCAGTGTAGGTTATTTAATGCCAAATCCTCTTTAGACATATTAAATACATACATGATTCATAAACACATTTTGTAGATAACATTCTTAAAAGAGCCTCAGCTTTTTTTTGCACAAAATTAAATGGTTTCAAGTATTGCTACATAACAGTCACAATTTAACATCAGTCATTTGTTTGCACACAGCTTGTTCTATTTAATCCATAAAAAGGACCATATCAAGTGCTAGCACTCTTGGTCAGAGTAGACCTAGGAGCAATGGCAATGAAGGGGTACTCCACATTCCCCAAATCTCCAAAGCTGAAGCCTCACCATCAGATTGCTTAATGTCATACCCAGAACACTCGTTGGGGTGGGGGCTTACCCTCTACAGAGATGCAGTTAGTATATTCTTCAGTCCCAGGTGACTGGGCTTGCAACCTGTCTGGTTACTTGTCTTTTCCAATGCTAACTGTTCCATATATGAGTGATCATTCTACATTGAATTAGAATGTGAAAATGAACCCTCTCCCTATATACAATAAAATACATTTGTTTTGTTTTTTTTCTCAGTGAACTTGAATGGGTGTCCATGTTCAATTTTACCAGTTTTCTTTTGCCTTGATCAGAAACTAACTGGCATGAAACACTTTTATTCGAGAATAAATAACAAGAACTCTTCAGAGAAAACTGAGAATTTGTATTAAGTAGCATCCCTAACACAGCACTTCACATAACATTCTAAGCTGCTTTCATTATCAAATCAAAGCTACTTTATTTAGAAGATCAATGTGGAAATAACCAGGAAATTTTTCAAAATGATTTTTTTTTTTATGCATTTAGTTTTACTTCTTTTGAAGCCATAAGAATAATTCAGAGATTTACAGAAGATTCTTCAAGAGGCAAAGATGGAATAAGAAATCAGCTTTTAAAGAGAGAGAAAGAAATGATCAAAGGGGACATAATTGTTTAGCTATGGGAATGTAAATAGGTAAAAAAAAAAAAAATAAAATACTGGTGTTAATTCAAGCAACAAAAAGAAATAATGGCAAAAAAATCCCAGCTTGGTGGAACCATCATTTAAATGTAAGCAATTAAAAGCAACAATTTCTAATAAAATCTTTCTGTCATTTTCTCATTGATAGCAACAGGTGATCTTTTTTTTATTAACTTCAACAAATAAACTTACTGTGACATTATAACAAATTTCATACAAGTATCATCTTAAAATTAATTATCTTGATATGAAAAGCTATTAAAAAGAAAGTTTAAAAAATTCTAAAATTTGAATGAAGGCATGTTCACACCTATACAATGAAGTAATGATTTCTAGACATTTGGACAAGTCACTGCTAGTTTTTAATACTTTTGTGTGATATAATGAATTGGGCAAGAGCAGCACCAACCGGTGATTTTACTCTTTTCTAAAGTGAAAATTCATCTCAAGGGAAGATTTGAGAAATATATATATATATATAATTCTATTTCAGACAATTCAGTTTAGCATGAGTACATAGTTTAATTGTCAATAAGTACAGTTTATGAAAATAGTTCTAGTTTAAACAATTCAGTTTAGTATAAGTACGCAGTTTAAATATCAGTACCGTTTAATTGTGAAAAACATTTCTATTTCAAGCTATTTAGTTTAGTCAAGCAGTTCTAATTCAGCTAATTCAGTTTAGTTTAAGTACAGATTTTGTTTACACACAGTTAAATGTCAAAACAGTTCTCTATTTAAAAAATCAGTTTGATGTAAGTACAGTTTCAATGTCAAAAAACAGTTCTATTTCAAATAATTCAGTTTAGCATAAGCATGCAGTCTAAATGTAAGTACGGTTTAATTGTTAAAAACATTTCTATTTCAAGCTATTCAGTTTACTCAAACAATTCATTTTAGCATAGGTATACCGTTAGTTCTATTTAACCCATAGATAGGGCCCTATCAGGTGCTACCATGCCGGGCCATAGTGGACCTGGGAGCAATGGCAATGAAGGGGTGGTCCGCATTCCCCAAAACTCAAGTATCACTGGAACTTCACCATCAGATTGTTTAGTGTCATATCAAGGACACTCATGGGGGGGGGGTCTTACCCCTCTGCAGAGGTGCAGTCAGTGTATTCTACAGCTATATTTGTGTATATACATATATACACACACACAAATATACATGTCAGTTATTCTATCTTCAATCTGTTTATACACACACACATATATATATATATATATATATATACACACACACACACAAGTGTATATGTATATATATATATACATATACATGCATACATACACACAGAGACATGTGTGTGTATATATATATATATATATATAGTCATCCACAGACAGACTGTTTCGTTCTATCAGAACTCTTCAGTGTAGCTAGACACGCAAGACGCTCGAAGCCAGGATTGAAACCCGTCCAACTTTACTAAGTTTCAGACCTCTCGGCCACCAAGCAGACCACGTTGGCTAAGGGAATTTTTAAGGTATTTATTTAGCAACAGCAGCAGCAGCCGTTTGTTTACATTTTTTATACCCTATCGGCTACCAGAGTGCTCAATTCTTTCGAAGAGCTTTGCATTACGCTAGCGGCGGCCGACAATTCCTTCGCCAGAGTGCTCAAACCCCATGGGAGAGCGTATATATTGTCATACTCACATATATTTAGATACATATTGTCGTACATAGATATACAGATACACACATATATAAATATCTATATATACACACACACATATATATATATATATATATATATATATACACACACACACACACACATATATATATATATATACCCATACATACACACACATATATACCCAGATACCCATACACACACACATATATATATATATATATATATATACCCATACACACACATATATACATTCACACACACATACACACCTATATACCCAAACACAAACATACATATATAATGAAAATTTTTTGGTAATAATATTATAGACACATATATAACAACACATCTATTTATATGTTTATATATACACACCCACAAATATTAGATTTTAATTGGTAATTATATATATATATATATATATATATATATATATATATATATATATATATATATATACACACACACATTCATACAAATGAAAAATAATAAACTAAAATAAAAAGTGGTACATTTCCTTTTTGTCACAATAAACTTTGTTTTTGTGAAAATAAATTTCATTTCAGATGAAATTATCCTTACAGCAAAACATGTAAATTTAATTTTCTGTACTTTCTTCCTATTGTCAAATTATCATATATATATATATATATATATATATATATATATATATATATATATAGAACTGTAGCCCAGCAAAAATGTTACATCATAGCAAGATAAAATACACTTTAGATTTTCTAACAATCAAAAGAAAACAATTCCGAGTCCAATTTAAAATTAAACAATTTTGTAAGGTTTGTATTTATCCAGAACATCATTTTGTTTACTCATTCAAATCCTTGATAAAACTATGAAATGCTAATCAGAATCCATCACTCCTTCCTGTATCACTAATACAGTGGCTTTATGTGCCATCTAGTGCATGAATTAAAACTTTGCTTCATCTCAACATTATCAAATGCCCCAACCACCTTCAACCTGATTAGTAAGTTAATCAACAATGAGCCATTTCAATACTTAGATGAGTGACCACTTAATAACTGCTGATAGTGTAAGCAAACCAATGACTTAATGCCAGACTAAGCAAAGCTTAGCAAATAAAAACTTATACTTTATGGTTAAAATGGTTTTATTTCATCTGAACCCTAGTTGGACTATTCAGTACTAAAGTCAGACTTTTTTTAAAAGCAATTTTATGGGTTTAAATAACTACTGTTAATTAACCTTAGTAAATAATTATAGCTTCAAGTAACTATTCCTTGTGCAGAGTTATATGGTTTCAAGTATTCTTGTCATATACTAATAATTTTCATACCTATTTGACTCAAATAGATATTACCACTCTGGGTTAGAGTGAAGTGATAACTAATGGTAATGAAGAGGTGACTCCACATTACTTGATACACTAGAATTAGAACTTCACCCTCATTTGGCAGGTGTCCTTGTGGTATAGTGCTGCACTGTCACATCGTAGTTGTAATATAATTCGGGACTCTTGTGATTGTTTAAGCAATAAGTTGTTTCCTAGTTAGACTTAGAGGTTCCCCAAGTCAAGGTCGGGATAGCAGCAGATGCCCGGGTTAAAAAAAAAATGTATCAGCAGTAAATTGGCAAAGGGTTCTGATTAGCGGAAAAAAGCTCAAGTGGAAGAACTGTGGGAACGGACATAGAAAAGAGGAAAAGAAAGTGTTGGGGATGAGACATGATGATGTGAAGACGGCCAAAAATTATGGTACACATTTTTGGGATGCTCTGCAAAAGTGGTCTACACCTGCTGCACAGCTGTGAAGATAAAATCAGTGAGCAAGCACATATGAGAACTACAACTGAAAATGAGAAAGATAATATCAAGGTCTGTGTCTGCGCTCGCTCTCTCTCTCTCTTCTCATAACGTTTTATTTTGGTCTAGCTAAAGTGGTGGATTCATTCTTCATATTCTGTTTCTCTCTTCTCAATGACTACTAAGAAGTGTCATAGAAAATAAACTTTTGTATTAGCAAACCAAGACGGTGTTTTGTGTGTTCATCACTTTTTCTCTTGGTAAGGTTACAACAAGGGTCCGACTGACACTGAAAGTGTACTGCTACACTCATAAGCTAATTAGAACCCTGGTGGTACAATGTCTGCCAAGAACTGTGGTGGTGCAAGTGTTTATTAGTTGTCATAGTATTGTAAATGTCTATTATGTCTGGTACAGTTACAAACCCACAATAGTTGATATGCCATTCAGCAAAGAAACCAAATGTAGTTTAGTATTATATACAGGACATATTGTTAAAATTGCATGAGCATATATTCTAAGTTAGATGCAAATTAATGCATTTTTCCAACTTTCTATTTGGATAAATGAAGTAAACCTGTATCTAATACTATGATCTGTTTTGCAAAGTAAATCTCACTGAATACTAAATGTAAATAAATGATGAAGAAATAATTTTAATACTAGCAAAGAAAATTAAAATTCTCAAAGCTAAGTTCAATCTTTTTTTAAGTGAATGTTTAAAAAAAATTACCAGCATGTTTTGAAAAAATAAAGATTTAAAAATATAAGAGAGAACGCAGATCGAAAAAATATAGACACTGAAATTATTTAGCAAGACAGAATTGAACAATGAATGAAACATTGATTTTCCTTAAAATACAGACTATGTTAAAAAAAATATCAAGGCTGTATTTACTAAGATAGGACTGAACAATGACTGAAACATTAATTTTGTTCAGAATTATCTCATTAACCTTTGATATACTTATTCCATTGAGTTTTCCATTGATCAAAGCACTTCTAAAATACATCTGATATGGTGTGAAGTTGTGTCATTATATTTCTGTTAATGTCCTACATGTCCTCATATATTCCCGATGATTCATTTTTAGTTTAGAAAACAAGAAGAAATTTCATGCAACTATGTCTGGTTGGTATGACAGTTTCTACACTTGCACAATCCTGTGTTTCACAAACAACTGCTGATTAAAAAGTATCAAGAACAAACACTGACTTGTCCAGACATCTAAAAATCATTACTTCATTGAATAAGATGCTCAGGTGTGCACATGCATTTAAATGCATCATTCAAATTTTTTAAAATTCTAAACTTCCTTCTTGATAGTTTTTCATCACATTTTGACTGAAGATAATCAATTTTTTAAGTGAATGGTTTAAAAAATTACCAACATGTTTTGAAAAAATGTAAGATAGAATGCATGTGAAAAATATTGATACTGAAATTATTTAGCAAGACGAAATTGAACAATGAACGAAAAATTAATTATTCTTAAAATACAAGGTGTGTTGACTGAAACCTAATTGCAAATAGTTCATGGGACGAAGGGGGGAGGGACTGGAGATAGGTTCGTAATAGTAATAAGTTAGAATGTTAGGAGTTGAATAGAGTAGCGTTTTTTTCTTTTTGAGAAATATGCATTAGATTGGTAAAATGAGCATAGATTATTGATAAATGGGGAGGGAGATCTAGGCAAATAAGTATGAGTTAATCTGTAGCAAATGATTTCATGAGCCAAATAAATGGTTTTTTTTTTTTTTTTGTGGCTTCGAATAAGGGTATAAGGTAAGAGTTGAAGACTGACTGAATAGTTTGAGTAGGGGCGTATTTCATGTTAGTTTGGAAATATTAATATAGGATAGATTTGGGGAGGGATTTGTGTAAGTCTTGTTAAGTGTAATTCATGAACGTGGACAAGTATTGAAAACACTATCTTACCTCGATACCGAATCCGGAAGTAGTCAGCCAAAACCGGATGAGGTAAAGATGGTATTATATATAGTAGAGGGGTGTGGAATGCCCTGTTTTTCATTGGCTGTTGCTGAAGAACAGATGTATATAAGAACGGCCAAAGTCCGGCCTTATTAGAGTTTTTTGCTTTGGTAGAGGCATGAGCATAGCACATCGCGATCGAGGAGGCGGCTTGGCTCTTCCAGAGTCATGCTGGGGTTTCTGTAGGAGCCGATATGATGCAAAAATAACCCGAAATCGGTGATGAAGACAGTTGCATCACTGAAGACCTCCTTGATGCATCTAGGATGTATGATTGAAATGTTCAAAAACTATCAAGGCTGTATTTACCAAGATAGAATTGAACAATGATAGTTTTTCATTACACTTTGAATGAAGATAATCAATTTTAAGATGATGGCTTTACAAAATTTCTAATGTCACTTTAAGTTTGTAAGTTAATTTGTAGAAGTTAATAAAAAAATAAACTGTGGCTTTAGGTATCAATTTGGTTTGGTTTCTTTGTTTAATGGCATATCAACCTTTTTAGGTATCAAGTATTAAACTAAATTTACTAAGACAGACATGAACAATGAATGAAACATTAATTTTCTTCTAAATTGTCTCATTTGCACTCAACACATTTATTCCACTGAGTTTTCCAATGGTCAAAGTACCTCTGAACCTATTTTTTGATAGAGTATGTCATATTCTTTTAAATTCCTCCACATCCAAAAAAAAATATTATCCTTCAAATGAATTTTCAGTTTAGGGAACAAAAATAAAAACTTATCTCAATTATATATATTATATATGGTGGATATGGTGAAGGTTTGGAATCCTGTGTTTTACCAAAAATATTTAATTCAAAAGAATATGACTGGCTTCATATTCTTTTTTTCAAAATTAGTACTGATCCAGTCTTTTTCTCAACATCATCTTTTTATTATATAAGCTGTGTATTCATCTTCATTTAAAATTTACATTATCAAATTTTGATATATCTAAAGCTTCAGTCTTGATACCTTTTGATCATATCTCATTTGAAGGTTTGGTGAGATTTTTATCACTTCTGCTGACTAATTTTATCTAAAAATATACAGAATATTACTTATCACTGTGGAAACTATATCTTACATTATCTTTGGATCATTTGGTATCTCCGTAGTTACAGCTGCTGATAAAACTGAATATATAAATTCATAATTCTATTTCAGAAGAAAAAAAAAAAAGAAAAGTACAAGTGATGAAAGTGAAATGAATACGAACATGGTGAATAAAAAAGGTACAGCAAAAAAAAACTATTGTTTAAACAACAAACTCCAAGAAGGTGTTATTTAAAAGATATTTTCAATCATAACCACAGCTTAATTTCTTTGTTAAACAGCATATCAACTTTCATGGGTTATTTAATGCCCAAGCCATCCTTGTAGAAGAACAGTAGTGTTACTATTTAACCCATAGCTGCAATGATAAAGGTCTCATGGCTGACGAAGGCATGGACAGCTATCAATAAGCTATCAATCATATAGAAGTCAGACCTGACCGATAAAATGAAACGCAGTTTCTTCCAGTCGGCAGTCGTATCGATACTGCTATATGGATGCACTACTTGGACGCTAACTAAACGGCTGGAGAAAAAGATAGACGGAAATTACACAAGAATGCTGCGAGCAATATTGAACAAGTCATGGAGGCAACACCCAACAAAGCACCAACTATATGGCCACTTGCCTCACATCACAAAAACTATCCAAGTTAGATGGACCAGACATGCGGGTCACTGCTGGAGAAGCAAGGACGAGCTCATAAGTGATGTACTCCTATGGACCCCCTCATATGGCCGAACAAAAGCAGGACGGCCAGCTCGAACATACATACAGCAGCTCTGTGAGGATACAGGATGTAGCCCAGAAGACCTGCCAGAGGCGATGAACGATAGGAAGGAGTGGCAAGAGAGGGTCAGGGGTATCTGGGCTGGTGGCATGACATGATGATGATTAGTCTGAAAACGAACATAAAAGTCAATCACAACCAGTATGAAGTGTAAAATCCCATATTTTATAAATCCCGTACACTATCTTGACAAGATAAAGCCTGAACTCTTTTAGAGATAATGAGTTTTCCATTTATATATCATATTTATCCATAAATATCCGGAATTTACAGGTTATTGGAAATCAACGTAGACAAAACCATAGGTATTTTTTTTTATTCATACTTCTTTCATCAGAATTTGCAGTTGTTTTTATTGAAACTTAAATCAGACATGGTCAACCCTGAGACATGGCACATCACCAAGCAGGCTGTACTACTAAAGAGATTCATGATAATTTTTTGTTGAATGTATCTCAACAATTTCCACAACAGAAGATCATATGCATAAGGATCTGTCTTAGAAATAGGGAAAAGCTGGGTTTTTTTTCTTTTTGGTAAAATGAACTTTTCTATGAAAATTTGAAGTTTCTGTATATTATCGCTGATATCAATATGATTAACACATGGTGAAACACATTGAAAATTACATAGATTGACAATAGCTAATTCTTTTTTTTTGACTTGAGTACCCACAATGCAATAGGCATTAATAAGTAAGGGAGGTAAGTCAAGCATGTAATAGTTATTCCTCTTTGTCACTAGCTTCCTCAATCCTTTATGAAAGAGAGAGTGAGAGTGTGAGTGAGTGAAAGAAGCAAGAGAAAAAAAAATTTAATAACCATTATCTCTTTCATGCAATAAGGTGGGACATTAAGAAAGCACAGCAGGCTACAGTTTCCCTAAGATTGATTTAAACCAGCATTCTACAGCTGTTGGTTAAAAAAAAAAAAAAAAACAACTTATATTTTATCAGAATTATTACTGTGGGTACAATGAATATGCATATAATAGTTATAATAACACCTGCAAGAAAGTTGGCAGAGAGTGATTGACAGAGGGAGGATCATAGATCATCCTTTCAGTATGAGAATTAAAAAATGACATGGAAACTAGAAATCTCTTTTGTGAAGGACAATCATGTGATAAAAGATAGAAAAAAGTAACTTTTGATTTTCAATGAGTTTGTGACACACAAAGCATTTCATTTACCAGAGGCTTAAAATTTACATCCCTCTCTGGGTATTGAGAGATAGATAACAAAATAGATAACATGAATTTGATAAAGAAAGTTTTCCTCTTAAAATGACAGGTTAAGGCTGTACCAACAAGAAAACATCAAAAAAGCAGAAATAGAAAATTCAAATGTGTTTTTGGCTCTTCTTTCCACCAATGAAATAAAAACAACAATCAATGGCTTTTGAGTCTTATCCAGAGTCAAAAGACAACATCCACATCCCAGCATTGAAACACTACCTTATTCTTATACAATCATCATCAACAAAAACAATTACACCTTTCTGCAAGTAAATCAAATACTAGGGTGAGTCAAATGTTAGTTGTCTAAATTTCTGAGACGAAGATTGATGATTTTTATCATTATGAGTTTTCGGACTATTGTCTTCATCTTTATTATTATTTCCACAATGTTTTGGCCGATATGTCCTCTGGCCTTCTTCAGGTGTTTGTCCAACTCAGGAACCTACTTCGAACTACGCACTTTATTGAATACGGGGTTCGCCTGTTCTGATTCCATAACCAGGTACAAGTGTTAAGTATTCCTGTATTGTTACTTGCCTGCAGTCAAGATTGAACCTGCAACCTCCAGATGATTGTCTCCTTAGAAACTTAGGGAACTGATGCCTATAACCGTTATGCTATGTGTCCTGCTGGACAGTTCAGAGTGAATTTTTGGGACTTATAAACTTAATGTTCTTACTTGACTCGGATTACTACTATTATGTATGATTTTTACCTTTGCTCATATTCAGATTTTTTTTTTTCTTCATCTAACTATTTTAATTATCAGTTCCCAAATTGTATTTATCTCTATACTTAGTCAACTCAACAGGTCATTGAAGCCCAACATATGTGCTGATTCCTTAAGGTGTCTAATCCTCCAATGTTCAGCTCTATCAATTATTTCAACTTCATCCCATAAAGGCAAATGGTTTCCCTTTTCCTTCCATATATGGTCTGCCATACCCGACTTTTCAATCTCACCTTGTACTACTACTGCTTTCCAATGTTCTTCTAGCCTTACTTTTAGTGGACAATCTGTCTCGCCTTTGTATATTTTACCACAACTGCAAGGGATGGAGTAAACACAGGTCTTGATCATGTTGAAAGATATCTCCGGAGAGTTGAACTACTTGTGAATACTGTCCAGATGTCATATGGACTACATATCTTTTGGATCCTTTTGCCTGTCCTTTGACATAGGGCAGACATGGTGAGTTTTCAGGTATTGTCCTCTATCCTCCTATCTAGGTTTCTTGGAGCCAACGTAATGCACTCTGGGTAGTTGTTACAATGGAGGTTGTGTCTCAGACTAATCATTTCTTCTTGAAATGCATCAGTATTGCTATTAATGGTTTTTGCTTGATGTTGTAAGCAACGGACTATTCCTTTCTTGACCTCATATGGATGATGGGAGTTGAAATTGAGGTACTGTCCAGTGAAGGGGGGCTTATGACACACTGATGAGCTGAATCCTTGCTCCGTGCATGTTACGAATACATCAAGGAAGGGTAATTTGTTATCTTGCTCTTTCTCCATCATGAACTGTATAGATAGTTGGATTGAGTTCACATGATCAAGTAATGTCTGAACATCTTCCTGATGAGGCCAGAGAATGAATGTGTCATCTACATATCTTAGCCACATAGATGGCTTTAGTGATGTATATCCTAATGCCATTTCTTTGAAGTATTCCACGTATATATTAGCAAATACTGGTGACAATGGCGAACCCATAGCCAGTCCTTCTTATTGTCAGTATATATCAGATCCCATTTTGAAGTAGGTTGTCTCCACACAGAAAGTCAACATTTCCATTAGATTATCTATCAGGATATAAGTGCTTTCTTCCAGCAAGGGGTCTGCAGCCAGTTTATCCTGTACTACAGCAAGTGTCTCATTACTAGGTACCTTTGTAAACAGACTCACTACATCCAAACTGACTAATGGAATCAGAACAGAGGACCCCTGTGGATTCAATAAAGGACGTAATTTGAAGTTCCATGTAGGTTCCTGAGTTCGACAAACACCTGAAGAAGGCCAGAGGACATATCAGCTAAAATGTTGTAGAAATAACAATAAAGATGAAGACAATAGTCTGAAAACCCTTAATGATAAAAAGTGAGTCAAATGTTTTGCAATATTTTGGAAACATGAGGTACAATTCGGCAGCTCCAGATGCTTTTAGTGAGGTTATGAAGGTTGGGTTAGGTTTCATAGCATATGAGAAATGTGCTCAATTCAAAAAATATGCTAGGTTTTAGGTCTTAAATTATAACAACCAACACACAAAAAGTTAACAAAATTATCCGAATGTTAGTCGCTATAAAGTACAACTCAACCCAAATCAAGTAAACTTTATCTCTGCCCAGCCCAAGAAATTATCTCGCTGTAACTGTCAGGTCTGGCAAAGGAGAAGAGAAAGTAAACAAGGTAGAAGGGAAGCTTACTGAGAGAAAAGGGTATCTATATTTCTTAAAAACAAAAATAACCAGTTCCCACAAAGTAATTTATTTCAAGAGAAATAAATTTTACAAAATCCAGCTTTGCCTATTTTTCCCTATGCTTGTCAAAAACATTAAATTTAAGGTAACAAAAATAGCATACATTCATTCAAGTAACAACAATATTATAACCAAAAAAAAAAAGAAAAAAAAAAAAAGAATCAACAATGGTTGCTTCCATGGTGTTAGAGCTCATTTCAAATTTGTAAAGATTAAGTTCCCTAATGAGACAAGATTACATGTTCATTAGTGCAGCTTTCAAGACACACACATGTTAGTGCAACAAATACCAACCAGTGGGTACCTTCCATGGCTTGGACTGCTTTGCTCACATGAGAGATACACTGCAAACTAGTACTTATCAAAATATTGCAAAACCTTTGACTGACCTGAGTATTAGTTATCTATCAGAATGGTTTAGAGTTTTACTTTTACTCATGTTATGTGACTACAGACACTGGATGCCGTCTAGAGGACTTATCTTTTATCTTTTATTTAATGGCATATCAACCTTGGGTTATTCAATGCCAAATCCATCCTCCTATAAGGACAGTAGTGGTACTATTTAACCCATAGCTGGGAGGATAAGGGGGTTCATACCAAGGGTATTTGTCCGAAAGTAAACATAATAGCATGACTGGAGTTCAAACTTGCTTAATACAATTCCGTAGTCCAGCGTTTTAACCATTACACCACAAGGATACCCCACCCTGACTTACCAAGTGCTATAATTGAAAGGGATAGAGATAATCAAGAGAATCTATGCTTTCTGCATGCCTTGATTATGATGAGACTATATCAATTGATTTTCCTGTTTTATTCTAATTTGACAAGACAGTATGAAAATTAGAAAATAAAGATTTAGAATGTTCTTCTCCTTTAGCAAGGTAAAGTATTTTCCAAGCAAGATTTTTAAAAATAGGTTGAAAAGATTATAGTAAGATAAATATTGTATGGAAATGAAAACAGATTACTATACTAAGCAAACAAATATTGTTCAAATAAATAATTAAAAAAAGAAAAAGGAATATTAATCTTAATCTATTGATAAAACCAGATTATTTATATCTGTCAACTGATATTTGTCCGGTGCATCAAGTGGTGAGACTCCTGTTCTGGAGCTCTAGCAAGTAGAGATTCACCACTCAAAAGGCATTTTTCCTTGGACCATTCTCCAGCTTTCAATTACCTTCACTTTTGCAATTGCACATATAGTGAATTATGTGAATAATGTGCAATTGCATATATAGTGAATTATGTGAATAATGTGCAATTGCATATATAGTGAATTATGTGAATAATGTGCAATTGCACAGTCGTTAAAATATGCCATTACTGGTTAAACTGAATGAGACAGAGGCTTTGACAGAGTACATAAATGTTTTTTTTAAACACATTAGCAAAGGTTATATCCATGTTTTTTACATGACCAGCTATATGTCAGATGTTAATAAGTCATGGTTTGGTTTCTCTATTTAATGGTATATCAACCCTTTGTGAATTATTTAATGCCAAAAAACAGTAGTAGTAATAGTACTTTTGAAACCCAGCATCATCATATTGTGCTACTAGCACAGATTTCCTTGATTCCCTCTTTTGTCACTTGTCTCTATCATCCATCACTCCCAGTAGGTCTTCCATGCTACATTCTGTATCAGTACAGAGTGTTGTAGATAGGTTCTAGCTGGTTGTCCAACCTTTGCTCTTCTGTGTGAAGAGGTCCACACAAGTACATAGCTTATGAGTTCTTCCTTACTTCTCCAGCAGTATCCCGTATGTCTTGTTTTCTAATTTGGATAGTTTTTGAGATGGGTGGTAGGTGGCTGTATAGCTGATGGTTTGCGGGATGTTGCCTCTAGGATTTATTCAATATAGCTCGTAGCATTCTTGTGCAATTGCTGTCAAGCCTTTTCTCCATATGCTTAGACAGCATCCATGTAGTGTATCCATGTAGCAGTACTGACATGGCCACTACTTGGAAAAAACTGTGTTTTATTTTCTCAGAGAGGTCAGACTTCCATATGACTGAGAGCCTACTGATAACTGTGTATGCTTTTGCTAGTCACATATTGATGTCATTTTTTGTAGATGAGATGCTGCTTATGAGGTAGGTGAATTTGTCCACAAGTTTCAGTGACCTACCATTTAGTGTGGAGATGTTGCCTCTTTGATTAAGGCACATGAACTCTGTTTTGTCTGCATTTGCACAGAGACCTATGTCACCTGCTGCCCATTCCAGACTATGCAGCAGGGATTCGGCCTGGGAAGGTGTCTTTGCCAAATGCACTATGTCATCGGCGTAGTCTGCGTCTCTAATCATTTGTGCAGGGTATCATCTGTTTCTTGCCGTTGCCAAAGTAAAACCATTTTCTTTCATTAAATCTACTGACGTTTGAAGCACGTAGTCTAGGCAGATAATAAACAGGTATGGCGCTAATGTGTCTCAACAGGTGGATAAGAGGGTTCATGCCTTTCCAAAGGATATTTGTCCCAAAGTGAATATAATAGTGCAATTAGAGTTTGAACTCACTTACATTAGCAACTATGCCATAGGGACTCCCTAGCCACACAACGGACTTGACATATTTACAAAAGGTGGAAGACAAGAAATATTGTGTAAGAAGAGGTTCTCATAGCAAGTAATTAGAAATGTTTATGTTTAAAACTCTTTGTAGTGAGAGAGGAAACTTACTTCCTGGATCAAAGCACGTAAAATTATGCCTTGCGTGTCAAGCACAAGAAAATATGTCCTCTTCTGGAGGCAGAAGTTATAGTGGGCCGATCTCGTCTCTTGCGAGAAAAAATCTACCACGCATGTAACTTTCAATAGGCTGGAACTTGCATAAAAGAGCATGCCAGCAGCAGGAGTGCATTGTTGTTGTTCTTTGTGCACTGCTTTTATTGACTGACAGAATGAACGAGTTGACGAGAGGTGTACTGAGGAAGGGCTGCTAGTCGCATGTGATATTTTTATTTTGGTCAACTGAGGCTACCCAATTGTCTGGAGACTGGGCTACTGCTCTTGTTTAACTACACTTTTCTTGCTTCATATTTATATCATGTTTATATTTCTATATCCATGGAATTTTAAGACATATACCTTAGTCATTTCATGAAAATATTTTCTTCCTTATCTCAACTGCCCCAGTCCTCCAGAAATGCTAAATATTAGGCTGATTGAAATCTTGCCAGATCTCTGAGTGGACAGTGTATTACCCACAATTAAAAAAAGAAGACAAAGACAGCTTGATTAGTTCTTTAATCTATAGAATTTTAATTGACTTTTTGTACAGGTTAAATTGAACCTTATGTCATCTATTATTTTTCAACTATTACATAAATATTTAAGATATTTATTGTTATATATACTCTCATATATTTATTACTAAAATCACCCCAAAGTCTAATGCTTTCAAGCATATCAGTCTTTTAACTCTTTCAAAAAAATATCAATGATATTGTTGTGAGACCGAAACTTACCTGCATCATGGACTCTTCCAGCACTATATTACTATGTGAAATAACACTCTCAGGGAGCAGTATCGTAATACCGTAGTATTAGCTGGAGAACTAGTCGTACGCAGCTGTGTACGACTCCCAATATTAGACGCCATCGGATAGTAAGCTCTGCTTACCTTTACACTATCCTTTGTAACCTTTTGTTAATATATCTTTCTTACCTCTAATCCGTGTTCCGTGTTTTCCTTCCATGGTCCCAAACTTGGGTCCACATCAGATATTAAAAGAAGCTTAGTTTAATTTGAGTTTATGACATATCAAACATTGTAAGTTATCTAATGCCAAATACTGTTTTATACATATATATTAAATATATATGATTTTTGAACACATTTTCTTGATAACATTTGTAAACAAGGGACTAGTGTTGCTTCTATCTCCACAACACTATTTTTGTTAGATGACATATATGAGCCTGTCTCCTGGTCAAATCCTACATGTGTAATCAAATTGTCCATGTTAGCTTCAGTGTCCTGAAGGCCTCTCACTTCACTAAAGCAATTTCTTGATTTGGATCGGCAAACAATTGAAAAATGACCTTTGATGCCACACAAGTTACAGGTCTGATTCCATGCTGGACATGCCTGTTGGCAGGTGCTGGTTTTGGGGATGCCATGCTTGTGGCATCTTTTTGAGATGTAGAAGTAAATGACTCACCTGCTAACATGGCTGCCTTCTTTGCTAGCTTCAAGATGGCAAGGGCATATCACATGTTTGTGACACCTAGTTCTTTGACGACTTCCCAGTCTATCATGGTGAGGCTATCCTTGGTAATGCTTTCTTCTTCACCAAGAACTTTTCAAGATACCCTCATATATCAATGGAGGAATATTTAACATAAAAGTTTCCATCATGACAAATGACCTTAGTGAGACAATTTAAAATCCTGGTAAAGATTGTATGCATCTCAATTCATAAGTGTACAAAGATGCATGAAGTGGGAAAGGCAAGAAATGATCTCTTCCCTGCTTAGCATAGTAGTGCTGATAACATATGCACAGTGTTTTTATTTGTAACATAGTAAACATTTAGATTACTGTAGATTATTTTATGAACAAACAAAATTGGCAATCCAAGTTCAAATCCTGGATGAGGCAATTGGCATTTCACTTCATACTAATTTTCTTGAGAAAAGCATGAATCCATCTTTTTAGGGTTGACTGGGGTCTTTAGTATTGTTTGGGCAACCTAATTAGGAGAAGAAAAACCATGAATTTACACTAGTACTTCACTTAAAAAATTGTCCTAGTGTCAAATCCTGCTTATGTGGCAAGAGTTGATTAAATAATACCTTAAAAAATATTTGATTATATATATACATATATATATATATTATTTTTTTTTTGTTGTTGTTGAATGGACATAGATGACAAACTTTACAGAAACTTTGATATAAAGAAAAACATGTTTTTGACTTTAGAAATAGTAGAATTGACAAAGTCAGATACAATTTTTTTCACCTGGCCAGCTATATCGTATATTTATATCATATTTCTGTATCCATTCAAGTGGATTTAACAAAACATTTACAAAGCAATGCTGATGATTTTTTTAAAAAATCAGATAAACTAAGAAGATATCTCAAGTGTAAAAAAAAGACACCAAACTGATTTATCTTAACCTGGGAAGTTTATATGCCATAAAATCCAACCAACCGAACCAACCTTTACCTGGGGGTAATGTTAAAAGATTATTTATTCTAATAAGTATTAAATATAATTACATCTAAGCAGAATGTTCAAGTTTCTTTAAAGAAGCTTACCTTGTTCTGTTTTTTGCTTTTTTTTAATACTAATAAGATTGCAAGAACTATTAGTCTAACTTTTTTGTAAGCTCTCAATGTTTTACCAAGCACTTTCAATGTAATCAGCAATTCCTTTGCAAAAAAGTTAATCAATGAATAAAAGATAAATAATATATATACCTGGCCATTGGCTTAATGAGTAGAGTGTTCATCAATGATCCAGGAGACCAGAGCTCAATCCCAGGTCGAGTCATACCAAAGACTCAAAAAATGGTACTTGATTCCTCCTTGCTTAACACTCAGCATTATAAGGTAAGGATCTAGGGTAAAGTGGAGCAATCTAGGGAATGGAGTAACGCCCTCCTCTACACCTCGGTGGGGTAGCTATTGAAAAGGGAGCCTTCAGGTCACCTTCAACTTGCTTACTTGTATATATTATTCAATCCAGTAAATCTGGAGTAGAGAATAATTCCAATCAAGACCAATAAAATATTCAAAAATAGAATATGAGACTTTTAAAATCCTGGTAAAGAGCTCAATGTAAATAAAATCCATAGAGCAAATAATTTTCTCTTAAAAAAAACAACAATGGATCATATTAAAATAATAAATTTATTTCCATCCTGTATATAATACAAATAATTTTTTTTCACATTTACAACCAGACTAAGAAAAAAAAAAAAAAAAAAAAAAAAAAAAAAAAAAAAAACCTTATTTCTCCTTGAAGGTTTATGTTTACTTTAATACATAGGAGAAATAAGTGTTGTTTTTTTTGTCTTAGTCTGGTTGTAAATGAGAAAAAAAATTATTTTAATCCATTTCTTGTTTGTTCTGAAGAAGTCCTGTTAATTTTTTAGGGCATTGATTCATATCAATACTTTTAACAGGATGGAAATAAATTTAGTATCTTAATGTCACCAAAAAAAAAAAAAAAAAAAAAAGGAAAAATTATATACATATAATACATATAAATACACTTATGCCAATTTTTTATTTTCTTTTAATTCGAGATTTGATTATTTATATTTTTCTTCTACAATTATTTCATTAGTTGTAAATCATTATATAATTGTAAAAATGGATATTATTAGGTGACATTTATTACCAAACTCTACAGCATTGAAATTTTATGACTGAAAATAAAATTGAAATATTTCTGTGACTAAAAATAAAATTCTGTGAATATATATCAGTTGAACTTATTTTTGCACAGCCAAATATTCATATTTATGGTTGCAGAATTTCAATGCTGTAGAATTTAGTAATAAACAATATTTAACAATATCCATTTTGATTGTTTAAAAAAAACAATTAAATCTTGGTTTAGAGTAAAATTAACTTTTTATAAAAAAATTGTTTGGTTTGTATTTATCTGGGAGATACTGTGTTCACAAAGCTTAGTTTGACAAATGGTCAATTATTTATCATATTTACCAACCCCTCTGCTCGGGCAGGATATGACACAAGGTCAATTTTTTAAGCGGAGTTTAACAGGTTTGAATTCAGAGTATTCCTTCTCCTAGACTAGTTGCCGCACCAAGGCTGAAGTCTCTCCTACCCATAGCTGGAGGGAGAATAATTGGATTATTACATTTCTCAAAGGTAGTAGTGCTATGTGAGATGCAATTATTTACGAGTGATACTGTATAAATATAGTACATATCACAACGTTTGGGTAATTTGTAGTTATTTTTGGACAGCAACATAATCCTATTTTTTGGTTACATGATTTCAATGTCGTAGTTTGGTAATCATCATCAAATTAAGCTATCATCACAGATTCTTTTGCCTCTCTCTCACCATCCACCTCTATCAGCCATCACTCTTGGTAAGTCCTCTAGATGTCATCCAATGTCACCTCAGAGCTGATGAATGTAAATTTTTGCTGGTGTGTCCATGCATAGGGGTCCATGGGAGAACTTCTCTTATGAGTATGTTCCTACTTCACCAGCAGTGGCCAGCCTGTCTTGCTTATCTTAATACCAAATAATATCTATTTTGATAATCTACTAGGAATAATCTGTTCAATAAAACAAAATGGGATTTCTTTCAAGCTGTAGCAGTGTCAGTACTACTGTATAGATGCACTGCATGGACACTAATGAAACGCATGGACAAAAAGCTGAATGAGAACTGCACAAGGATGCTACATGCTATTTTGAACAAATCCTTGATGCAACACACCCATAAAACAGCAGTCGTACAGCCACCTACCTATAATCTCATCTCACATCCAAGTAAGACAAACAAGACATAAGGGGGCACTGTTGGAGAAATAAGGGAAAACTCATAAGCCGCATTCTCCTTTGGATTCCTACACATGGATGTGCCAATGTTGGCTGACTAGCAAAAACTTTCATACATCAGCTCTGTGCAGACACTGGATGCAGTCCAGAGGACCTTCCAGGAGTAATGGATGATAAGGACGGATGTCAAGAAAGAGTTAGGGAACTCCATGTTATCATATTTACCAACCCCTCCGCTCGGGCAGGATATGACACAAGGTCAATTTTTAAGCAGAGTTTAACAGGTTTGAATTCAGAATTGTCCTTCTCCGAGACTAGTTGCCTCACCAAGGCTGAAGAAAAAGACAGTTGAACAAAGATTTAAGATTGCATACTTGAAAATTAGACAGATGATTCCTTGGGTTCAGATATGAATTGAAGAATTTTGAAGGAGAGGACTCCCTTTTTTGTAAAGCTATCCGCAATTTGTTTGTCCGTGGGTATCCATGATATCTCTGCAATTTCTTCTTTGCAGAACATTGTGCATGGCAAATAACTTTTGCAACCGAATCCTCTTTATTCCAATTCTCTTTCTCATTCATAGTTTTACTCATTTTGTCATCAACTTCAGCATCATATTGTCCACAAGAAATAGATCCTTTTCCTGGAGTACAAATTGTTTCTCTTCTATGAACATCTGGAGATAAAAAGTTGCATTCTAGAGTAGGTAATGATTTCATCCCATTCTTGGAGATTTTTGCTGATGTAGGATTATTGAGATCAACAAGCTGACTCTGCACTAATGGCTTTCTGTTTGTACACTTGGCCTTGATTCTTTCCTTGGGTGCTGGCTTATACAAAGACATTTTAGAAATCCCAGAACTTGAACCACTGGTTTCCGACGCCATATTAAAATTTCCAACAATGGGTTTGGGTTCAGTCTTTTTGTAACAAATGCATAGTTCACATGAATTTGGGAGTGTCTGCAAAATTTTTATAAATTCAGGATCTGTCACTCCTGCATTTTTAACTAAGTCACATAATTTCTTACAACTAGGATGACTAAATTGTCTATGTAACTTTGTTGCAAATTTAAATTTTTTTGCCGTATTTTTAGAAGAAATTTCTTTAATAAAAGGTATGTGTTTGAACTTACGTTTGTCTAGTAGAGGTTTGGTAATAGGAATGTAGTAATGTCCAGACGATGTGCAGCTTAATGGAATTTTCTTTTTTAACATCATAACAGTGTCATCTTCAAAATTGAGGCAAGTTCCAGCCTTTTTCATGGCGTCTTTACACAGGAGGAGTGGAATGTCTGAGTACACCACGTCTGTGATAATACTAACTTCAATATCAGCGATAACACATGGTAGAATCACCTTGTAGAGTGAGTTCAGTTTATTCCCATCGCCGAATTTAAAGGTTCTCACTCCTTTTCTTTTTACTATTTTTTTCTTTTGTGCATCCGTTAATGTTTCAAGAAAACATTTATACCATTTTGTTCCACAAACGGTGCTGGATCCACCACTATCTAGAACCGCAGAGCCTAGTGTCTCACCCAAAAAAAAACTCTCCGCCATTCTTACGTTTTTGCTGACTCATTAAGATCACGTGCGACATGGATAAATCTTCCTCTATTTCGACACCATCTTTCTTCCTGCTACTATGACCATAAGGACAATCATAAGACCAGTGAAACCTGCAGCCACAATTAAAACATACTGTAATGTTACCTGTTCAGTCTCGCGGATTTAACTTTTTGTTCGTGGAGCATGTTTTATTCTTATATCCCTGTCGTCTTCCAGCGCGGTTTATCTTTTCTCGCGAATTATTTAAACGCGAATCACGTCGATATGAGGAGCAGCCATAATATACTGCAGTAGGGTCCATTTGGTTATCTTCTCTATAGTTAACAATATCCATTTCGGTTTTTTTTCCGACAGGTGAAATATTGGGTGATGAATCGCTAGAAGAATGTCCATGCATAATCTTCCGTAACTGTTTCGACATGGAAGATAGCATTAATTCGCTGACTGTAGCTTTGATCAATTTCTCATTATCCAGGGTGATATTGGCACTCTTTAGTGCTCTGAATGCGAGTACAGGTTCTGATAAAAGAATGTTAAAGTCTTTTAATTTGGCGACAAGTCGGCCAAATTCAATCAAAAAATCAGGCAGTCTCTGATAATTTTCAAATGTTTCGTATGCTCGAAAGACAGACTGGTTTATATCTTCCAGAAAAAGTGTATCCAGTTTTTCATATAACTTTTTCATTCTACCCTCAGAATTAAGAACCGCAATGTCTAATTCCAAAACAGCCTCTCTTGCTGTTCCTTCCAATGACAAAAACACCATGAGGGCTCTTTTCGTTTTATCCAGTGAACTGGCTCGTTCCCATATTAACATTTCCTTCCGCCATGTACTGTATTTATCTTTAAGCAATGCGGGTGGAGGAAAATACTTAGAAGCCATAGTGTCTTTTAGCTCTGCTACCATTTTTAAACACAAGGAACTCAGACTTTAACACTCTGCATACGGAGACGCCTTTATTACACGCCTCTTCTTCCCTCGCACATAAACCAATATGGCCGTTTGTTTACTTCCTGTCATCCCATAATGCCTTCTCTTCTCGAGAGTATCAGGGGAGATAATTGCTCGTCCCATAAGCCAAGATAGAATGTTAACAATTAGTATCAACTGATGATGATAATGCTTTTTTTGGTCTAGAATGGAATTAACTATTCATAAAAAGATTGTTAGAAGTTTACTTGTTTATGGGAGATACTGTATTTACCAAGCTTAGTATGGCATAAGGTCACTTATTTATAGAAGAGTCTGTATAAAAACAGTCTGCATCACAATGTTTGTGGAATTATCATTTTTTTAAAAAACAGTGTTTCAAAAAGAATGCAACCTTCTTTTTAACTACTTGTATTCAAACTATACCGGCTCATTGGTCCAGTGGTTAGAGTGTTCACCAATGGTCCGGGAGACCTGGAGTAATAGTACCTGTTAAAGTCCCATTTATAGGTCAAATAGATTTGCTTGAAAATTATTAGTATTGAATTGGAATACATGAAACCATGTGTGTGCAAAAACAAATGGTATTTATTAGACATAATTATTAATGCTAGATTGGAATTTTTAAAATCATTGTATTCAAATTATTTGTATTAAGAATAAGTCATTTGAAGCTAAAGATAGTACTTCATACCCCCTTACTTAAAACTCAGCAATATAAGGTACATATCAAGGGTAAAGTGAAGCAATGCAGGGAAAAGAATAGTGCCCTTCCCTACACCTCGATGTAGTAGCTATTGAAAAGGGAGCCTTCTGGTCGCCCTCGACTACGGTTGCCAAGTCTACTTATTTTACTTATTTAAACTATTTTAATTCTTTTGTTGACTTAAAAAGATTAGTTATTGGAGGATAATCTTGGTTATAAGCTGTACAAAGGATCATTATTTCTATTAATGAATTTTCCTGACAACAACAGGCATGTCCAGTAAAGACTGACCAATCAGAGATGAGAACTGATAGCATTTAAAATTGTTGCAACTGTTCTCAGATAATCAATTGCTAGTGGAACTTTCTGCCAGGAAGACATATCTTTTGGATTACTGACACTGGATTCTGTGAACGAAAGATCAAAATGGTGACAAGAATTTTAACTGTTATAGACAACCTGATCTCTGAAAATCACTTTCTAAGAGATATTTTCTTGGTAAACGAGTTTAACATTCAGACACTTTAAGAACATTCACAGTTAACAAAGATGGCTGGTGCTAGCTCTTTAAATCCTAACCTTGCAAAAAAAATTATCAACAAACCTCAATATCTTCGCCTTGTAGACTTGGTAAATTTCACATTTGTCTCACACATATTTATAAGATTTATAGATGAATTAGATCCATCTTTGGAAAATGGCAAGGCTGACACAGGACAAAATAATGGTTACTTGATCTAGCCTGTTCACCAGGGAAAGGTTAATGGAAGATGATTTTAAAATATCTTATTTCAAATGGTTTATCATTTTTAAACATTTCATATGAATAAAGGTGTTGTAAGTTAATAGTGTAACCAAAAACAAATTATGCATGTGAAAGAGAAAATAGGAAAAAATCAATCACTGAAATTTCACCGGTGTCATTTTAGAAAGATTTTCCCATAATTCAAAATGGAATAATCTTATGTACAAGATAATCAAGTCATTTTGAAATTTTATTGTGACTTTCAAAAATCTTGTTAAAAGTCACTAAATATCTTGAGAATGGTTCAAACCCTGACCACCAAATTCACTGTGGTTTCTAATAGGACACTAGAGCATATTTTAATATATTCATTTTTTTTTTTTTAAAGAAGGGGTTTATTTTATAATGCAAGTATTAAGTAAAACTGGACTATTACTTTGTGTTTATCGGGTTAGCCAATTAAATGGTTTTGTTTAAACATAAAAAATTAGACATCTACCTAATGATTTCCAAAACAGAAACCAAAGTTGTGATTTTTCCCTATTACCATTTCCAGAAAATCAATGCTTCAAAATAATTGGTTTGGTTTCTTTGTTAAAAGATATATCAGCCTTTCAGAGTTATTTAATGCCAAAGCCATCCTTGTAAAAGAACAGCTGTGATACTATTTAATCCATAGCCGAAGGGATAAAATAATATATATATATATATATATATATTTCTGATTAATACCCTTGGGAAAGGTATTGATTATTTTATCCCTATATATATATATATATATACATGTACAAGGGAGGGCTGATATGTTCAGAGGCTGATGTCATATCTGCTGTTGATGATGTTTTTGACCGATGAGATCCAAGTACTGCAACACTGATGGAAGAAATGTGTGGACTGCAATGGAAACTATACTAAAAAAAGGAACCTCATTTGGTCACATTCCATAAGAATATTTTGGTCAGTCTATGAACTTTTTAGAAAACTGTCATACGTATAAATATGAATATATAATTAAAAACTTCAAAAGGAGCAATTTTTTTTTCTAGAGAGAAAAATACAAGGCATCAAACAAGATGAACTAAAGAAGTTTGATAAAAATGATCACCATTAAAAAACACAAACCTCGGCAACTCTTTCAAGTAGAGGTTCCAGCCAGTTGACATTACACTCACAATGGCTGTCAAGAAATGTAAGGATTTCTGCTGTAGATGCATCAGCTCCTCTAACTCGTGACCGCATCAGACCTGTAACATAAGAAAACATTGTATCAAGAGACATTAAAAATTAAACCTAAGACTCATCATTATATATATATATATATATATACACACACACACACACACAGACAGAAAAAGTCAAAATACATGGGAATTTTTACCTGAGTACAGTATGTGCTTGGGGTCTGATTGGTTTGGTTTGGTTTTATGGCATATCAACCACTGTAGATTATCTAATACCCAATCCTGTTTATACATACATATTAAATATATATGATTTGTAAACATATTTTGTAGATAACATTCTTAAATGAATCAGAGCTATTTTTGCCCAAAATTAAATGGTTTCAAGTATTGATATATAACAGTCACAATTTAACATCAGTGATTTGTTTGCACACAGTTTGTTCTATCTTACCAATAGATAGGACCCTATCAAGTGCTACCACTCTGAGCCAGTGAACCTGGGAGTGATGGCAATGAAGGGGTATTCCACATACATCAAAGCTCCAAGGCTGGAGCCTCACCATCAGATTGCTTAATGTCATATCCAGGACACATTGGCAGATGCTCTACTCATTAGGCCAATGTTCCAGAAGACTGGGGTTTAATCCCAGGTCGAGTCATACCAAAGACTAAAAAAATGGTACTTGATGCTGCTTTGCTTAGCCCTCAGCATTATAAGGTAAGGATCAAGGGTAAAGTGGAGCAATCCAGGGAATGGAGTAGCACCCTCCCCTACACCTCAGTGTAGTAGCTATTGAAAAGGGAGCCTTTGGGTCATCCTCAACAAAGTTCGCCAACTTGATGTACTTTTACATGTACCAATCTATCTATGATCATTTACCATAATCCAGCTATATTGCGTGTACATTCAATTTTGAATAAATTCAAAGACATATTCAGAGTGTTGCAATTTTAGTTTCAGTGTGTATGTGTATATATATATATATATATATATATATACACACACACACACACACATATATAGAGCACAATGGGTAAATTGTTAAAATTATGCAAAATTTAAAATGAAACTGATATCTCAATTTATCAGATATATCTAAAAAAGTGATATAAAAATATCTTGAAATACTACGGATTAAATTTCTTCAAAGAAATTGCCACTGGCTTCTACCATAGCCTCATGATAACTTCAGCATCTCCTGCAAGCCTTTCCAACAGTCTCCTTGTTTAAATTGTTAAATGCTGCCATTATTCTTGCCTTCAATTCATCTTCAGTTTTGGTGGTCTCTCACTCAACTGTGTCCCACATATAATAATAATGGGAATTGCAATCTGGAGAGTAAGGCAGCCAGATGTTAGGGGTAATGTGGTTGCAGAAATTTTCTGATAGGTAAGACTGAGTTCTCCTGCTTGTATTGTGTAGTGCAGATTCCAGTTACCAGATTTAGGGTCTTTCAGCAGCCACCTTCTCAATCCAGTACAGTACTATGTCATCCAGGCACTTAATGTAGGCCTCTGTGTTGAGTTTCTGGCCATGTGGCAAAATGGATGGAAGTATAACTTCACCATCAAGTGACCACCCCAAACACCATTATCTGAACAGTGTGTTTCGTTTTCATCACTATCAGCACATCTTGAGGGAGTATAGAAAGCCAACAGTTGCTCTGCAAGTTCACCATCTGATACTGGTTGAAATTTTTTTTGTTCTTCATGGCCTGTCATAAAAATTGTCCCTTTTTCATCTTATATGAGAAATACCAAATGTTTTTATGCACTACCTGCTTGATAAGGAACTCAGACACTCTCATGTCCCTGGCTACAGACCTGATTGACTTGCTGGAATCATTGTTAATCATGGCCTTGATATCAGCAACACATTCAAGACTTCTTTTCTTATTAGAATGATTTGAGTGGAGGGATTTAGAGCTACAGTACTTTCATAATCACCACTAGACTCATCCAACTCTTTTTGAATACTCTGCACTGTCCTCAGATTTACACCCAAACACTGTGAAATCTTTGTATTGGTGTTTCCAATGTGAATGGTTGGTTGTTTTGTTTTCTGGTTTATCAACCCTTTTCAGGTCATTTAACGCTGAATTAAATTTGAAACAATTTAGTTTAGTATAGGTGTAATTTTTGTTTACAGTTATGGTAACCACTGCTCACATGAGCTCTCCAAGCTATAAATAGCAGCAGGTACTGCTTTTAGAAAGAAGGCAAGATTCCAGCAGACACTCCTGGCAGTTGGACCAAAACAGTCTCACTGATAACCCTCGCATTTGCATATGTTGTATTACTGTTCTTTGTTAATATATTTGTTTAACTCAATTCCTTTCTTGTATCTTTATTTCTGGCCCCTAACAAGGTCAAAACATTTACAAACACTTAAATGTCAAAATGGTTCTATTTCAAACAATTCATTTTAGCATAAGTACACTGGTTAGTTCTATTTGACCAATAAATAGGACCCTATCAGTTGCTACTACTCTGGGCCAGAGTGGACCTGGGAGCGATAGAGATGAAGAGATACTCTGCATTCCCTAAAGTTCCAGCATTACTGAAAACCTCCCCATCATATTGTTTAGTGTCATATCTAGGGCAGTCATTGGGGAAGGGTCTTACCCCTCTGCAGAGAAACAGTCATTGAATTCTACCAACTCAACAGAGAAGCAGTCCTTGTATTCAACAAACCCAACAGAGAAGCAGTCCTTGTATTCAACAAACCCAACAGAGAAGCAGTCCTTGTATTCTACCAACCCAACATGACAATCCAGTGTGGATCTCAAGCAGTACAACATGCAGTTCCCAAATTTTTGGAGGAGTGAATTGCATCATGGTGCTACTTTCTCACAGACAGTGCCCAATTGATTCTGGTTTGCTGCACAGTAGACAAAACCTCAAACAAGCAAAGTGCATGTGCAAAATTATTAACTTAAAATGGTGACAACTTACACATCACACCTTGTATATACATAAGAAAAACAAAATTTGTAAAAACATAATAGTCTTTTTCTTTTTCAGATATAATAAATTATTTACTATTAGTTAAGATGACTCCCCTACACTTCAGTGTAGTAGCTATTGGAAAGGGAGCCTTCGGGTCACCCTCGACTAAGGTTGCCAACTTAACTTTTTTTTTTAGTTAAGGTGATAAATTATTATATAACATTTACAGATACACACCTGTACATGTTTGTGTTTGAGTAAATCAATATTGACTGATATTTGATCTGATTGGTTCCTTTGTTTAATGGTATATCAGCCTTTATAGGTTATTTAGCGCCAAGCCATTATCCTCAAAGAACAGTAATGGTACTATTTAACCCATAGCTAGGAGGATAAGGGGGTTCATACCTTTCCCAAGAGTATTTGTCCGAAAGTGAGCATAATAACACTACTGGAGTTCAAACTCGCTTACTATGATTCTGCAATCCCTCGTTTTAACCATAACACCACGAGGACACCCCCCACCCATATTTGACGTAAAAAATTATGATGATATAACATTTATGTACATGTGCATGGTAAGTATATATATGTATACATACAAAGTTACATTATTAAAATAACATCTTACCTCGGTACCGATTCCGGAAGTAACCGGGCGAAACTAGATGAGGTAAAGATGGTATTATATAGCAGAGGAGTGTGGAATGCCCTGTTTTCATTGGCTGTTTACTAAAAGACAGATGTCTATAAGAACGGCCAAAGTCCGGCCTTATTACATTTTTTCTTTGCTTTGGTAGAGGCACGAGCGTAGCACGTCGCGATCACGGAGGCGGCTTGGCTCTTTCAGAGTCATGCCGGGGTTACTGTCAGAGCCGATATGATGCAGAAATAACCCGAAATCAGCAATGAAGACAGCGCATCACTGAAGATCTCCCTGATGCATCTAAGATGTATGATTGAAACATCAATAAGTTTGTAGTCTAATGATGAAAAAAGATTTATTTTATGAAGTGAATATTTGTTTTTATTACAATCTCCTAATTTGTCAAAGCACTTAACTCATTGGCAAATATTTGTTACATAGATCCAACAATAGCCAGTGAAAATTTAATATCAAAATTCTGTTAGCTAAACACCAATCATTGATTTAACATCCCTATATATCATCCTTCCCAGTCCTAATGATGGTTCATAAGAACCGAAACACTATAGTGTTGACTTTGCTTTTCAATAAATCTCTCCTACTTGGATTACCTAGTTATCAAATTTTTCCTCTATATTGTCAGATTTTACTCCAGTATTTACTTATATATATATATATATATATATATATACACACACACTTATATGTATATATAATTTATATAATCATTTGAGATATATATATAATTTAAACAATTAATTGTAATATATATACATATACACACATATGAAATTAATTAAGATATATATATTTCATTAAAAAATAAAAGACAAATTTTTCCCCGTATTCTATTTCCATCGATAGCGTTCCCTTTTTAAATACATCAGTTACCCTGTTTTATCCAACTATGCGTTCCCATAGTTTCGTTATGGTATAAACTTTCAAAACTCTTTTTAAAAAAATACAAACAC
>CAUZXS010004410.1:117500-125000 GCA_963585895.1 Sepioteuthis lessoniana
ATGGTCTTTGGTGTGGTTTCAAGTGAGGGCCACATCATGCCACCTCACATCTTCAAAATCGGCTTGAAAGTCAACACCAAAGTGTACCTGGATGTGCTGAAGAGTGTGGTGATCCCCTGGTGCAATCAGGTGGCCGGTGGCAGACCCTGAGTGTGGCGCCGGCCCACAAGTCCAAAGAGACCCAGGCTTGGCTTCAGAAGAAGTGCTATGACTTTGTACCCTCCTCTCACTGGCTCCCCCTCTTCCCCTGACCTGAACTCGCTGGACTACTTTATTTGGTCATACGTCGAGAACATCACCAACATGACCTCTCACAACACCAAAGTCAGCCTGATCACCGCCATTCGCCGAACTCCTGCCGGTGCTTGTAGAAAAGGCATGCTCCCAGTTCCAGATCCGTATCGAGGTGGTGATTGAGGCTGAAGGCAGCTACATTGAATAGATGTCAGCTCTACTACATAAAATCAATTCAGGTAACTTGATTTTTTCAATAAAAGTTTTAAGATAAAGCTGTAGTGTTGTTTTCTTTAGGACGACAATTTAATCATTCCACCCTGTACATATGTATATATATCATCATTATCAACATCATATTGTACTGCTAGCATGGATCTCCCTGACCTTCTCTCGTCATCCGTTTCTATTATCCATCGCTCCCAGGAGGTCTTCCAGGCTACAACCTGTATCGGCACAGAGCAGTTGTATATAGGTTCTAGCTAATCATCCTACCTTTGCAAGTCTATGTGAAGGATTCCACGGGTGTACATCGCTTATGAGTTCACCTTACTTCTCCAGCATAATCTAACTTGGATGGTTTTCGTGATGGGTGGTAGGTGGCCATACAGCTGCTCTTTTGTGGAGTGTTGCTTCCAGGACTTGTTCAATATTGTGTAATTGCCAGCAAGCTTTTTCTCCATACATTTAGTTAGCATCCATGTGGTGCATCCATATAGCAGTATCAATACAGCTTGGAAAAAACTGCATTTTATTTTATTGGTCAGGTCTGACTTCCATATGACCGATAGTCTATTGATAGCTGTCCATACGTTTGCTAGTTGGGTGTTGATGTCATTCTCGGTTGATGATATGCTACTTCCAAGGTAGGTGAACTTGTCCACTGGTTTCAGAGGACCACCCTTTAATGTAGAGATGTTGCCTCTTTGATTAAAGCACATGTATTCTGTCTTGTTTGCATTGACATTGAGGTCTATGCCACCTGCTGCTCATTCCTGACTAGGTAGCAGGGATTTGGCTTGGGCATGTGTATTTGCTATAAGTGCTATGTCATTGGTATAGACCACATCTATAATATTCTGTGCAGGGTATCTTCTGCTTTTTTCCTTTGCCAGCTTGAAACTGTTTCATTAAATCTATAGATGTTCTAAGCACGTAGTCTAGGCAGATAATAAACAGGTATAGAGCTAATGTGTCTACTCGCAGTTTTTATTTTCAGGATATACCTCTGAAGCCATGGGAAGCAGCATTGTAGATTTAAAAGTGGACAAATCTAACGATAGGCCAACGGCATGCCTAACTAGGCACTGGGCGGACGCATCCCACAGGACAATGGCCAGGATCAAATAGTGTGATCAGGGAACTACTCCTGCTTATCTATTATGGTGGCTTCTATAGATGAGAATAAAAAGCAGCCATTGAAAGATTACCATGACTCATACTCAAACCACTTGTCCAAATCACATTGCCCTTCACACAGGTAAAAAAAAGTTGGAACTCTGGGCCCAGTGTTTAAAAAATAAGCCACAGAGCTCAAACTAAAACAAAAATTACTAAAATGCAAAAGCACAATACAAATAATGACATTCAATGTTAGAACTTTAAATAGAATAGGCCAACTACCGGAGCTGACAGCTTTGGTGATAGATCATATCATAGACTCATTCTGAGTACAAGAACACAGATACCTTCATAGTGAAGATATAAGATACCACGATAACGGCAATGGATGGATGTTTGACATGGCATCTGCATGGAAAAACTCTGTCAACACTGTGATAGGAGGTGCAGGTATGCTTATAGGACCACGGGCCCTAAAATTACTAAATAGCATCAAGAAAATATAACCGAGGATGATGGTAGCTACATTTATTGGCAACCCCAGCACAACAATCATCTCCTGCTACAGACCTACCAATGTTAGTGAAGAAACGACCTCATCACCTTCTATAATGAGCTATCCTCCCTTGTCCGTAGCATCCTGAAACACAACCTTATCATCGGTGGAGACATGAATGCCCAAATAGGTAAAAACGTAAACAACAAATTCAACTTACACAACAAGCAGAAATGGGAAACATCAAACAGATTTCATGCTAGAAAATAGATTAACATGCCTCAATACAAAATTTCAGAAAAGAAATGGAAAACTATGGACCTATACCAACACAAATAACGCTAAAGCACAGATAGACTACATCCTCATAAATAAGAAATGGAATAATAGCGCATTGAATTGTGAGGTATATTCCTCTTTCGAGGGTGTGTCCTCCAATTACCAAATTGTCATGGCAAAGATACGACTGAGCCTATGAAGGAAAGCGGTCCGAACAACAACAATTGTACTGTTCAAAACAAAGAACTCAGACTATAACACTCTCACATAAACCAATATGGCCGTTTGTTTACTTCCGGTCCTAGCAAAATAATTTCTTTTCTCGAGAGTATCAGGGGAGGTAACTTCATGCCTTAACACGTACATTATGACTGGTCCCTGCTTAATAACAGGGATATTAAAGATAAATACACGTTAACACTAAGAAACAAATTCGATGCACTTCAGGAGATATCAGAAACACCTACTCTGAATGACGAATGAGAACTTTGTTAATGCCCTCTTAGAAGTGGCAGCAGAATGCATACCATCTAAACAATGAGCTAAAACTACAGTCCAATCGGAGACATTAGCAGTTTAAAAAAGACGTGCAGACGTAAAAATTGTTTCCCTATGCAATAAGAGGAATGCAACCAATATCAATACTCAGAAACTTAAGGCACAAAATGAACTTACGTATATAACTTACAAACAGAATACACACAAAATCAGATCAATAAGATTAAAGACTCAGTTGAAGATAGACAATCTAGGATATCATGGCAGACAGTAAATGAAGTGAGTAGAAGGATGAGTACTGCAAGAGCTAAACTAAGAGCTGCCAGCCAAAAACGAACAATATTTAGGAAACAATATTTCAAGAATTTACTAGGAAAACCTCCGAAAGTTACGGATGAACCAATCACAAAAATTATTAATAATCAATTAAACATCAAATTAGGACTATTTACGCAAGAAGAGCTCGACGCAGTACTAAGAAAAATTAAAAATAGGAAAGCAGCAAGGTTTGATGAAATACTTGCAGAAGACAAGGGAAATCGACGACATACTGCTCCGATAATCTAACGTTGTATCTAACCAAAACATAATAGACAGATGGACTAAGGGATGCATCCTCCCTTTCCCTAAGAAGGGTGACCTCGGAATAGCCAAGAACTACCAATGTATAACCCTTACATCTATAGGAAATGATGCAATTTCCTTGCCAAATCTGGTAGACATATTTACCGACCCACCAAATTAAAAAAATTACGTATCACTATGCTTACATACATACATACATACATACATACAAAAAAAAGACAGTAAAAACACAAACCACAAGCTCTTCTTTTCGATATATTCTATATCGATCCAGAAAGGGGAGTATTTATAGGAAATGATGCAATTTCCTTGTCAAAAGAATTTTCTGGAAAAAAAACGGATCAAAATTGGCGCAAAGATATCCAACTAACGCCAATGCAGATGTTTAAAAAATAAACAATTAAAAATGGTTTTTAGGACCAATAGGTCGTCTCTAAAACACGCCCCCAAAGAATCTTCAAAAGTCAACGCGTGAGCGCGGGATCCACCTTAATGTTATAAAAACACACAATATTCCAGATAATTCAGATCAGTTACTCACGCCAACCTGGAGTGATACGTACTGTTTCTCACCTGCGCCATGTCTGTTGGATCTTCAAACAACGGTGTCATGTTACTACTTCAAGTTGGATAAAGATCTTGATCCACGCTGGACTCGGAACAGGTTTCTGCGGTCGTGACCTGATACACGAATCGCTGTATACCCTACAACATTTCAGCTCCCAACAAAGAAATAAATTTCTTTATTTTTGTAACACTATTGTTAATATTGTCTTTTCATTCATTAACATTAGTACCCTACACATCCATAGCGGCCAAGATCTATAATACTCTACTACGTAACCGCATAGAACATAAAATAGATGAAATACTGGCTTTCGGAGAAATCGATCCACATCACAAATTTTGACTATGTGTCGAATTCTAGAAGGTGTTCGTGCAAAAACATCGAGGCAACAACAATATTCGTTGACTTTTTCAAGGGATTTGACTCTATACACAGAGGGAAGATGGAGCAAATACTTCTCGTCTAAGATTTCCCAAAGAAACCATCACAGCTATAATGCTATTAAAAACATGAAATTAGAAGTCTGCTCACCAGATCGAGACACAGACAACTTCGACATTGTAGCAGGTATGCTGCAAGGAGATATATATATATATATATATATATATATGTGTGTGTGTGTGTGTGTGTGTGCACATATACACACACACAAACAATACATATATATAAACACACACACACACAAACAATACATATATATATATAAACACACAAACAAACAATACATATATATAAACACACACACAAACAATACATATATATAAACACACACACAAACAATAAATACATATATACACAAGCAATTTTTATATGTTTATATACACAAAAATGAATGCAAAACTCATTTTTAAAAACAAAAGGTTAAATATAGCAAATTTGACAGGCGAATTACGCAAAATAGGAAAAGATAAAAAATTATTCGTAAAGGAGAAAATCTTGTTTTAAATAGATTGATTCATTTAAGTATAAGTCATTTTCATAATTAATATTATCAATGAAGCCTTCTAAACTACGTATTTATTCAGTAGGATATTTGTGATAATTCCATGCAAGAATATCACATTAGTGCCGGGATTTTAGTAGGCTGTTGGTCTCAGGGCTCAGTCTTCCCAGAATTTACCCGATTTGCAGAGTTGAGCTAATTGATCGGCTTCTGACGTACCCTCTAATGGGAAATGCCAATGGAGATAATAATTTTTTTGTTCTTGTCACACATGGGTCTTGACTTGTGTGCAGCCCACACTTTAAAATGGCATAGTGCCACATTTCGGGATGGTGGGATGTCAGATAAACATCATCTGGTGCACAGTGTGTCACCATTGTTATTTTTACGTTAACAACGCGATGGTGAAGACAATAGAGCCTAAAGTTGACTCGAGACAAAGAATTATCGACTTCCAAGAGTTGGGAAATAGTTACAGCACTCTTTCAAACCGGTTAGCTATCCCTAGATTTACAGTACAGTCCGTGATAAAGAAGTTTAAACTGTTTGGCTCGACAGAGAATTTGCCTGTGTGTGGAAGAAAAACCTTACTGTCACCGGGGACTGCATGAAAACTGTGTCACTATGTTAACCCAGGAGTTCTTTCGAAAGACATCTCCAAAAGATACTATGGGTATCAGCGTATGTGTTTGCACAATACAACGTTGTTTAAATAGAAATTGGTTGTATGGAAATCGAACACGACGAATCATGTCACGTTGTAGATTGGATTCATTTTGCCAAATTCTATCAGAAATACTGCTAAAATATACATGTACACACACGTGCAAGCATAATACACATATACATATATCATCATCATGTCGCGCTATTAGCACGGATATTCATGACCCTCTCTCGACAAACTTCCCTATCGTTCATTGCTTTCGGCAGATCCTCAGGGCTACATCCCGTATCAGCACAGAGCTGCTGTATGTAGGTTCGAACTGGATGTCCTGTCTCTGCTCGTCCATGTGAAGGGGTCCAGACGAGTACATCACTTTTGAGCTCGTCCCTACTTCTCCAGCAGTGTCTCGCGTATCTGGCACTTCTAATTTTGATAGTTTTCGTGGTGGGTGGTAGTCGTCCGTATAGCCGCGGCTTTGTGGGGTGCTGTCCCCAGGACTTGTTCAATATAGCTCGCAGCATTCTTGTGTAATTGTCGCCCAGCTTTTTCTCCAGCCATTTAGTTAGCGTCGATGTGGTGCATCCATATAGCAGTATTGACACGATCGCTGCTTGAAAGAAACCGCGTTTTATTTTATCGGTCAGGTCTGACTTCAATATGACCAAAAACCTACCGGTAGCTGCCAATGCCTTTGCTAGTCGCGTGTTGATGTCTGTCTCGGTTGATGAGACACTGCTCCCTTGTCAACTAGTTTCAGACTGCTACTGTTTAGTGTGGAGATGACGCCTGTTTGATTAAAGCACATATATTCCGTCTTGTGTGCATTGACATGGAGGCCGATGCCTGCAGTGGCTTGTTCTAGACAATATAGTAGGGTTTCGGCTTGAGCGGGTGCATTTGCAGAAGAGCTACTTCATCGGCATAGTCGGCGTTGGTGATTGTTTTTGCAGGGTACATCCTGCTTCTTTCTTTTGTGAGCTTAAAACCGTTTTCTTTGATTTTATTGATAGATGTTCTAAGTACGTAGTCTAGACAGATAATAAATAGGTATGAGGCTAGTGTGTCTACTTATAGTACTCCTGCTACTATGTCGAATTAGTCTGTGTCTCCATCCGGAGAACGGACTTTTACTTTGGTGTTTCTATATAGCACCATTACGGCTGCAACAGTTTCTTTTGGTAGGCCATAGGCGAGAAGAATTTGCTCCATCTTACCTCTATGAATGGAGCCAAAGGCCTTAAAAGTTAACAAATTATTTGTGCGTACACCTTCAGGAATTCGACGGATAGTCAAAATCTGTGAAGTCGTGGATCTATTTCTCCAGAAGACATTTTGGTTTTTCCAAAGTATGTTGTCAATTTTGGGCTCTATGCGGTTGTGTAGTTGGGCATTGTATATCATAGACGCTATGGACGTAAGTGTTACACCTCAGTAGTTCTTAGCCAATCCAAGGTCGCCTTTTTAGGGAATTGAAGGATGCATCCCTTCATCCATCTGTCTATAGGATTTTGATTATATACAGATAGAGTGTCAGAGACATGCACAGACAAACAATACACACATATATATACACACACACTCACAATATATGCATATACATATATATATACACTCACAATATATATACACACATATACACACACAAATATATATACATATATATATACATACACACACAAACACAATATATATGCATACATATATATACACAGACACAAACATATATATATACATATACATATATATATATATACACACACAAACACAATATATATATATATATATACATATACATATATATATATACACACACACAAACACAATATATATATATATATATACGCACATACACAATATATATATATATATATATATGTATATACACACAT
>CAUZXS010004411.1:7500-62500 GCA_963585895.1 Sepioteuthis lessoniana
GCTTAGTTCTTGATTAATATACCCTTTGGGTAAGTCCAGTATTCTGGTCATAGGTGTGTCACCTACAACACATTTCATAGCAGTTGCCATCAAAATAAGACAGAAAGATAGAGTGAAAGACATTAGTTGTTACATAGAAATGCTAGGAGATTCATTAGTGGTAGACAAATGATCAAAACACAGACTTCCCTTTCTTTGCCTTGAACAAGCCCTTCACCCCCCAGATGGCTACTGTCTCTGTGTAACATATTGACCCTCGCCCGAGCCATCAATCAAGAGATGCACCTGTGTAAATAAGTAGAAGAACAGTGGAAGCAAGTGGGCATCAAACAAAAATATAACCAGGACACAGACGGCTTGGGTCAGTTGGAGTTGGAGTCAGTTGGGGACAAGATGCCGGAGTGAGAACCAGTAGCAGACAGAGGGCTTTAGGCCCTCAGTGACCCACGGTTGAACAACCCAGCCAAGATGAGAAAGAAGTACTGCTATGGTCAGAGGAACTTTGGGTCAATATGTAGCAGTCTGTCCCCGTCTCCAACTCACCTTTCACACACAACCAACATTAACCCTTTCGAGAATAAAGTGTGAGAGATATATTTTTATAAAGAAGTGTGTTCGTTCGTTCGTTCATTGAAGTCATCATTATTGTTGACTATGTTTCTGCATGTATTATGTATATGTATGTGGCTATACAACATCTGGACCCGAATTTCTCTCGACTGACTCAACTCTGAACTGCACAGGATTCTCATCACTAACTGAATTTGTTTCAAAATCTTTTTATATTTTCTTCTAATATTTTTTTTCATTACCACTTTTATAATTACTCAAAACTTTCCATAAACCCAACATCACTAAGCCAGCCAGCAGAATGTTTATTTTTTAATATCCAGCCTACAACCCCAATTTCAAAACAAAACCCTATTTTGATATAAATTGACATCTGGTCATGGCTATGTGCATGTATATGACCTTTTGAATGCGATCTACACTTCAACTCAAAGATTTTAGTCAACCCACAATTTATTACCACAAATGAAATAATTAACTAATCAATTATCACCCATAATTATATTACATAACCTGCATCAAAGACATTTGTTTTTTTAAAGCTGTAGAGTCTGAAAATAAATAATATCAAATGATATCAGTTTCTGTATATAAAGTTTGGTACACAAAAAAGAATTTCCAAACTTACCATCTGAGAAAGATCCATTAATTAATTCCACACTGACATGTACACTTCCGATCGGCTCCAAGCGTAGCTAAAAAAAAAAGAAAAGAAAAATAGTAAGTAAGGCGACACACACATATATATATATATATTAGCTGGATTACATTGAATTTATTTTGCTTCTAACAGACAATAAGTACTTGTATTTAGCTAAACATAATTATCAAGTTATACCAACAGTATGGATTGCCTTGACTCTCTCTCGGCATCCATCCCTACTAGCTATTGCACTTGGTAACTCCCTGTGTCCACACAGATCTGATGTAAGTTTTGCTGGTTGACCAAAACTGGTGTGTCCACAAGAAGATCATTTATGAGTTCGTCTTTACATGTGAAACAATAAAAAAAATTCATAGGCTGGAATGAGACCAAATGTGGTTAATTTTTCAACAATCGTCTCCTCCCTGGCAGTCCACACACTTCTTCCATCAATGTTGCAGTGTTTGGATCCTAGTGGTCAGAAAAAGTCATCAACAGCTGATATGATACCATCATATGAACTTTTCATCTCATCCTCATACATACATGTACACTACCTATATCCACACACACACACACACACACACACGACTGGGCTGCTGCAAGGGCGTCTTGAAAATTTATATTATCTGGTTAGTAATAGAACTACAAATCCATATTTCTAGTAACTAATACACACCTATGAAAAATCAGTTTAAATAGTAACCACTCCTCAAATTATAGTTTGGTTTGGCTTCTTTATTTAATGGCATATCGATTTTTGTGGGTAATTTCATGCCAAAGCCATTATTGTCAGAGAACAGTAGTGGTACTGTTTAACCCAAAAAAGGAGAGATAAGAGGGTTCATACCTTTCCCTAGGGTATTAAACAGAAAGTGAATATAATAGTGTGACTGGAGTTCTATCAGCAGTTCATCACTTTAGCCATTATGCCATGAGGACTTCTTGTATGGCTCATGAGAATTCATTATTGTCTCAAAACGTGGTCAAAATGTTGCTACCTTTTGCAAGAACATATTTATGTGAAGCAGCCTTTTCAGCACTTATCAATATAATGACCAAATCAAGACTTTTATGTAAAGTGAATTGTGTGTATCTTTGACAAAAATATCACCAAGAATTGACAATTTATGTCTAGCTAGACAAGCACATCCTTCTCACTAAATATCATTATTCAGTGCAATTTTCTATAAATATTCTTGATAAATTTCACTTTTATTCTTATAGAGGTCCATGAGATTTCATTTTTATTCATATGGGAGCTCATGAGATAGACCCTAAAATTAAAGAGGTTCTGGCTCTAAAAAAAGTTTGAAAACCACTGTTCAATCCAGTGCTACTCAAAATGGAGGTACATGTACTAGTACTAGTATACAAGTCCTTGACTGTCAGTCAATGGTGCATTTCCAGTTTCACATTATCATATATACATAACATATGTCAAATAGCCTATCGATAGCTGTCCATGCCTTCGTTAGCAGTGTGTGGATGTCTTTTTCAGTTGATGAGATACTGCTTCCTAGGAAGGTGAATTTGTCTACCAGTTTCAGAGAGGTTCTGTCTAATGTGGAAATGTTGCCTGTTTGATTAAAGCACATATATTCAGTTTTGTAATAGGCTATCGATCATATGGAAATCAGACCTGACCGATAAAATGAAACGCAGTTTCTTCCAGACAGCGGTCGTTTCGATACTGCTGTATGGATGCACTACATGGACACTAACAAAACGACTGGAGAAGAAGCTAGACGGCAATTACACAAGAATGCTGCGAGCAATATTGAACAAGTCCTGGTGACAACACCCTACACGGCACCAACTATACGGCCACCTGCCTCCCATCACGAAAACTATCCAAGTTAGACGAACCAGACATGCAGGACGCTGCTGGAGAAGCAGGGACGAGCTCTTAAGTGATGTACTCCTGTGGACCCCCTCATATGGCCAAGCAAAAGCAGGATGACCAGCTTGAACATACATACAGCAGCTATGTGAGGATACGGGATGTAGCCCTGAAGACCTGCCAGAGGCGATGAATGATAGGGAGAAGTGGCGAGAGAGGGTCAGGGATATCCGTGCTAGCGGCATGACATCATGATGAGGATAATGTAAAAATGAAAATGAATAAAATCCTTCTGAATTGTTTAATATAATTCTTTTCACAACTTAATAATAAAGTAAAGTTGGCAACCATAGTCGAGGGTGACCCAAAGGCTCCCTTTTCAATAGCTACTACACCAAGATGTAGGGGAGGGCGCTACTCCATTCCCAGGATTGCTCCACTTTAGCCTTGATCCTTACTTTATAGTGCTGAGTGCTAAGCATGGCGGCATGAAGTACCATTTTTTGAGTCTTTGGTATGACTCAACCTGGGATTGAACCCTGGTCTCCCAGACTATTTCAAATAATAATATAACACAAACATAGTACTGGTTTGAGACACATCGGAAAAATATCTGATATATCAGATAGTTTAAGTACATATAGTCTTAAAATTTATCAGGAAGGTTGATTTTATCAAGAAAGAAAATAAAATTGGTATCCTTAGGAATACCTGATCCACCTTCATGGAGATAAGGAGATGGTTGTTTGGTTGGTTGTTTGTTTTATAACACAACAACCATTGCAGGATATTTAATGCCAAATCCTATTTATATATATATATACATATTAAATACATGATTTGCAAACAAATATTTTGTAGGTAGCATTATTTCTAAATGAGCCAAAATTAAGTGGTTTCAAGTATTGCTATTTAACACTAATAGTTCTATTCGCATACAGTTAAATGGTTTCAAATATTGCTAACATTCATAGTTTTAGCTGTCTAAATTTCTGAGACGAAGCTTGACACATAGTGTAACGGTTATAGGCGTTGGTTCCCTAAGCTTCTAAGGAGACAATCATCTGGAGGTTGCAGGTTCAATCCTGACTGCAGGCGAGTAACAATACAGGAATACTTAACACTTGTACCCGGTTATGGCTAACGGAATCAGAACAAGTGACCCCAATAAAGGACGTAGTTCGAAGTTCTGTATAGGTTCCCAAGTTTGATAAACACCTGAAAAAGGCTGGAGGATATATCGGCCAAAATGTTGTGGAAATAACAATGAAGACAATAGTCCAAAAACCCTTAATGATAAAAACTTATAGTTTTATGTGCATACGCAGCAAAACAAAACAACCAACAATGGAGTTCCAAGAAGATTCACAACTCACAGTATTAGTATCTAAATAGATTCATTTTTCAGCAAAATTGAATTCCTAGCAAAAAAATTAGAGGTAGCAAAGAATCTATAATGAAATTCATGTTAAGGAACCATCTGGAGAATGAAAGGTAAGATCCCATGACCCAAACAAAAGATCAAAGGCTACTTAAAGGCATCAGACAATCCAGAAGTTTTACAAATTCACTGAAATAAAATTATCTCCATGTTATAGAAGAAAAGAACCTAAATAGATGAATTTTTTTGTTGTTTCTCTTTCCTTTTTCTACAAAACATTTCCAGGAATATCTTTTATCGAACTGTCTTCCATTTGCATTTAAATGCCTTCATATTACTGTAGTTCTTAAAGAAAAAGTAAAACACTCCTAACTTAAACACTGGTTCTGAACATGTTTTTATTGGCTACTATAAATTCTTTCATTAAAACTTGTTCTACACTGAAGATAAAATCTATAAAAGGTTTTAATCAATATTATGATACAAACAAAAAGGAAACAAATGTTGCTCACCAAAGACGCAGAGCTAATCAATATGCAACTAAAATCCACTGTTTTCAATTGTAATTTCAAACATATATACTAAGCTTAGTACAATACTAGATCACAGGTGAAAGACATCAAGTGTAGATCCAACTCACTCAAAAGACTCTTGAAAAGTTCTAGGACCAACTAAAAAAGGAATTGATCTGGAACAAAAAAAAAGTACTTGCTATTCCACTAGAAGTAAAACAAACTTGACAAATAATTTGTCAAGTTTTTAAAAAAGCGGAAGAAAGAAAAGTCATTCTCTTCTTGATTGGGCCTCATAAGGCAAATGTTTATCCATTAACTTTCAAGGTCAATTTATAAGTGGAGTAAAGCCGATTTGGATTCAGAGTTTTCCTTCTCTAAGACCAGTTGCCAATCCAAGGCTAATAAATTCAGTCTGCCCTACTATTTACCCATAGCTAGGGGGAAAATGGTATTTAAGCAACCACTCTGCCATAAACAGGATGTGACACAAGATGAATTTTAAATGGAGAACAGCTGGTTTTCCTTCTTCTAGACTGATTGCCTAACATGGGCCAAAGAATCCAATCTATCTAGCTATTTACTCATAGTTGGGGAGAGAAAAAATGGGTCCATATCTTTCCCAAGGGCATTAGCACAAAGTCAAATGCACAGTCTCATTCATTATTTGAACTCAAGTTTACCTACTGCATTTCCAACAATGATAACCTTTATACTGAGTCCATCTCCGACCATCTCATAATATTCTGTAAGACTAGCTCATCATCATTACCTACAGAGAAGTAGTCAGGCACAAGGCCATGACGGTGGAACAGTTCAAATAAAACTCAGTATGCTATATAAGTAGTTTATGATACAAGCTTGCAAACATTTCCCCTATGATACATTTAGCTTAGTCTGGTACAAGGTCAGAAGTTTGTAGCACACATAAAAAATTACAGTCACTGATATAATAGTTATCTTCCAAGCTGTAGCCATGTCAGTACTACTGTATGGCTGAAAAACTTGGAGAAAAGGCTACAAGGAAACTACACAAGGATATCCCATGCTGTTTTAAACAAATCCTAGAAGAAATGCCCTACAACACAGCAGTTGTATGACCACTCACTTCCTATCTTACAAATCATCCAAGTAAGAGGGAAAAGACATGATGGGCACTAATAGAAAATTAAGGACAAACTCATGAAGGAAATTCTTCTATGGACTTCTGCTCATGGGCAAACCAGTGTTGTCTAACTAGCAAAACCTTACATTCATCCGTTCTGTGCGGACACTAAATGCCCACAAGAGGATTTACCGAAAGCAATGACCAGTAGGGATGGCTTGGGAGAGAAAACCAGAGAAATCTGTGTTGTTAATATGCCTTTAAGATGATGATGATGATCCTCCAACACCTGAAGAAGATCATAATAGATTGACTGAAACATTCTTATTATCATAATAATAATTATGAGGATAAAGGCAACAAAGTGAATGAGATCTGTAGTCTGAACAACACTTCTACAGATAATGATTCTCCTCAAAATTATCAAAAGTGTCTTTCTACACCTGAACAAGGTCAGAGAATGGATTGGCTGAAATACTTTAGTAACAACAAAAGCAATAAAAAAAATAAATAAATAAATGAAAAAGAAAACATATTACCCCACCCTATAGTACTTGTCAAAAGACAATCTACTTCTCCCTATCTCCTGTCTACCTACCTATCAGTGGTTTCAAGCACTTGTTTTGTAGGTCACATGGTGTAACAGATGGCTGCGATTTAGATGAAGGCTTTCTTCATTTCTCTTTGAGAGGTGTAGACCTGAGGAGTGTTGGCAGCAGGTGTCAAAACCAAGATACATCATAAGGAATCCATATTATAATTATCGTTTTTTATTTTTTGGTTTTTTTTTTTTGTAGCTGTGTTAATTTTACACACCAAAAAGTATCACATGTTAAATCTATTTAACTGCATTTCCTAATAAAAATCTCAGGAGAAGATAATACAATTTCCAAACCAACTTGCAGCTACCTAATAATAATAATAATAATGATTTCAATGTTCATGCTTTCTCTGCTCATTATAATTCTTCAAGGGACATAACTATTAAAAGCTAAATACACACTGTACTCACATTTCACAGAATTATAACATTTGCACAGATTTAAACAAACATTCCAAATCAAATATTGCCCAGTCGGCTGGGGCTGTAGAATACACCGACTGCACCTCTGCAGAGGGGTAAGACCTCCACCCCCAACAAGTGTCCTGAATATGACACTAAACAATCTGATGGTAAAGTACCAGCTCACCTCTGCATGTAACAACATGGCTGAAATTGGTTTGGTTCAGTTAGGTTTTTAAGGCTTATTAATCACTGTAGGTTATTTAATCCCAAAGTCTCTTCATATATATATATATATATGTGTGTGTGTGTGTGTTTGGTTTGGTCAGGTTTTATGGCATATCAATCACTGTAGGTTATTCAATGCCAAACTCTCTTTATACATCTATATATATATATATATATATATATATGTTTGGTTTGGTCAGATTTTATAGCATATCAATCACTGTAGGTTATTTAATGCCAAACTTTCTTTATATATATATATATATATATATATATATATATATATATATATGTTTGGTTTGGTCAGGTTTTATAGCATATCAATCAATGCCCAGTTGAAATGAATTCATAATACCCAAGCCACGGTCATTTTGATTTTTTCTGCCAATTTTATATATATATATATATATATATAAACTAGTTCATTGGTGTGTAGTTAGAGTGTTCGCCAATGGTCCGGGAGACCAGGGTTCAGTCCCAAGTCAAGTCATACCAAAGACTTAAAAAATGGTACTTGATATCTCCTTGCTTAACACTCAGCATTATAAGGTACATATCAAGGGTAAAGTGGAGAAATCCTGAGGAAGAAGTAGAACTCTCCCCTATACCTTGGTGTAGTAGCTATTGAAAAGGGAGCCTTCGGGTCATCCTCGAGTATGGTCGCTAATTTTACTTTATATATATATATATATATAAACAGATTTGATTGAATACTGTTGATTGTTTCTTTTTTTAAATTTTCAAGTGAATACGGTCAAGTTGGTAAATAATACGGTCAAGAAAATACCCTATATTAGCCCAAGCACTTTTGACCATTTTGCTGGTCATCATCGGAGGTTGTGTTAGATTGTTTGTTGCTGTGATATAGGATACTTTCTTTACCAACTTGACCGTACATATGGGAGAGAAGTTAGAGTCAAAACCAAATATAATATCAATGTCTGGTGTCATGTATCCTCATGAATCTAAAAAGAAACTTTTTAAGACTCACTGAACCTTTAGCAATCTTTTAAATAAGTTAACCTGTTTTAATTTAAGAAAAAATACGTCTGTTGATTTATTAAGGAAAAAGTGGGATATATATATATATATATATATATATATATATGAGAACTACATGATAATGCTCTGTACTGTTCTGAACAAATCCTGGAAGCAACCAACAAAGATTTACATATATCAGCTGTGTGTGGACACTGGATACAGTCTAGAAGACCTACCAGGAACAATAAATGATAGGGACAGATGGCAAGAGAGAACCAGGGAACTCTGTGCCATCAACATGACTGGATGATAATAATGATATACATTCAGGGTATGACAAAAATACCTCCCACATTTGAAAATGTCACCTGTGTGATACAAGTGAAGTTAGACAAAGGGTAATTGTAACTAGATAATGTCTTGTCATTTCTGTTTTTGCAATATGGTCATGGCTCAAACCAGTGCACACCGTGCATTTTTCAAGTCTGGTGAATCAGCAATCGGTAGTTTTTCATGTCCATTTCATGTTAGGAGGATGCTGTTCTGGATAGAAAACCAAAACTACTATGGGTTGAAAATTCTATCCAGAACAGCATCATTCAGACATAACATAAAGTGAGCACAAAATGTTCTCTGTGTAGCAAATAGATTCACCAATCTTTAAAAAAAATGTTTCAAAAGCAAATGCATAGTGTGAACTGATCATATCAAGTCAAAAAAGGAAAAAAAAGGTAAGATGTCTGCAATATAAAGCTACCATAACTTGATTTGCACCACACAGGTGATAGTTTAAAATGTGAGAGGTATTTCTGCCACACCCTGTAATATATATGTATGCATTTAGTGGCAAATTTCAAATACACCCTGCCCACGCTTAACAAATACCTCCCAAGTGACCAATGATCTCATAGGCAGAAAACTGACAGTCACCAAGTACCAGTGACTGTGTCCAGACTATTTCTAACCTTTTGCATATATATATATATATATATATATATATATATATATGTATATATATGAAGATTGTTGAGAACAGGGTTGGGTTGTTGGGTTTTATGGCATATCAACCATTGTAGGCTATTTAATGCCAAATCCATTTTTATGTAAATAATCTGTTCCATTTAAAACAATTCAGTTAAGCATAAGTACACAGTTTAATTGTCAAAAACATTTCCATTTCAAACTATTCAAGCAGTTATATGTAACAATTCAGTTAAGTGCAAATACAGTTTTAATGTCAAAAACAGTTCCATTTCAAATAATTCAGTTAAGCATAAGCACGCAGTTTAAATGTAAGTACAGTTTAATTGTCAAAATCATTTCTATTTCAAGCTATTCAGTTTACTCAAACAATTCAGTTTAGCATAAGTATGCTGTTAGTTCTATTTAACCCATAGATAGGGCCCTATCAGGTGCTACCTCTCTGGGCCAGAGTGGACCTGGGAGCGATGGCAATGATGAGGTACTCCACATTCCCCAAAGCTCCAGCACTGCTGGAACCTCACCATCAGATTGTTTAGTGTCATATCCAGGACACTCGTTGGGGGGGGGGGGGTCTTACCCCTCTGCAGAGCAGCAGTCGGTGTATTCTACGGCAATTGTTGAGAACAGTAAATATTTCAAATTCAATGGGTCCGCAAATTTCAAATTTAGCATATAGATTTTTATTATTTCATATACCTGTGTGCTGTACTTGTTTTGGACTTTGTTGCCTTCAGGTGTCAATTTGAGCATCAGAACTTGCCACTCGAATTGCCACCTGAAGAAGACATAAAATCCAAATCATGTCGCACAAAAGTCTATGAAATAAAACCTCTACATTAAATGTAAAATCATTTGATGACCTATTCATTTTAATTAACACATATATATATATATATATATATATAACACAGAGTCAGTGGCCCTTTGTGACTGTCAGTTTCTTGCTTATACAATCATCAGTCATTTGGCAGATATTAAGCATAGGCAGGGTGTGTTTGAAATTTGCCATAAAATTATATACATATATCATCATCATCATCATCAAGTCATGCAGCTGGCAGGAATTACTCTCTCTCTCGCCAACCATCCCTATCATCCATCGCTCCAAGCAGGTCTTCTAGTCTACATCCCATATCCATACAAAGCTGTTGTAGGTATAATACTGGCACATCCATGTGAAAGAGGCCCACAGGAGAATGTCATAGATAATTTCGTTCTTGCTACTCCAACAGTATCCTACATACATTGTTCGTATTACTTGGATGGCTTTAGAAATAGGTGGTAGGTGGCAGTACAACTGTTGTTTCATGGGATATTGCTTCCAATAATAAAAAGATGTCTTTTTAGTCATGGAGGTTGGTTGGTTGTTGGGGTTTTATGGCATATCAACCTTTATGGGTTATTTAATGCTAAATTCATTTTTATGAAAATAGTTCTATTTCAAACAATCCAGTTTTGGATAAGCATGCAGTTTAAATGTAAGTACAGTTTAATTGTGAAAAACATTTCTATTTCAAACTATTCAGTTTAGTCAAGCAGTTCTAATTCAGTTTAGTATAAGTACAGATTTTCTTTTCACACAGTTACATGTCAAAACACTTCTATAGTAAACAAATTGGTTTAATGTAAGTACAGTTCCATTTCAAATAATTCAGTTTAGCCTAAGCATGAAGTTTAAATGTAAGTACGGTTTAATTGTTAAAAACATTTCTATTTCAAACAATTCAGTTTAGCATAAGTATACCGTTAGTTCTATTTAACCTATAGATAGGGCCCTATCAGGTGCTACCACTGTGACAGAGAAAACTCCTCCACCAGGTGGATTAATTAATTAATGATTCTAAGGGATTAGAAAGAATTTGTTGATTAAATGGATGAAAGGATGGATTTGGAAATAAGTTGTTTTTCTTTTTCATAATACAGGGAATAAGTAGAGAAAATTCCTATTTTTTTTTACCTATCATTTTATTTTCTATCTAATTTTGTTTCTTTATTCTTTTTTTTTTTTTGGCCAACATCCTGGAATTGAGGCTTTAGTAAGTAAGGTGATGGTTCGGGGAGTGGAGAGATAGATTTGTTGACTGACTCTTGTGATAAAAGGGGTAATGAAATCTTGTGTGGCCTAAGGGAAAAGTTCAAGCCAGGATCCGAGACGGTATAAAAGGATTTCTTCCATTTCAAGGGTCTTTTGTCAAAAGAAAAATCAGCGGGGCGACGAAAATTCATTTTTAGTACCTCTTAAAAAAAAGCCCGACCATCTGCGGAGTTAAAAATATACAGAATTTCAGTCAACCAGGCAATTTACATATCATTTTCTTAGGCGTACCCAAAAATTGTCAAGACCCGCCCCCAATTTATATAAGCAGTGCACAGGGCCCATTTACCAGAAGAGAGACCAGGGGAGACGGGAGACCAGAGACAAGAGGCCAGAAGAAACACGAGCAGAGACCAGAGACAAGAGAACAGAAGAGGAGAAAAGAAGAAGGAAGAGAGACAGAGAGGGTGAAATCAGAAGTCAAGAATAGTTCAGAATTGAGAGTTTGAAACAAAAGTTCGATAAGACAAGATGACTCTATGAATTGTGCCTGGCCCAATTATCACCCACAGTTAAACATAGGAATATTGCGAATTCCCGACCGTTAAGTCAACAAAAGCCAAGATAAACAAACTTTTTAAAATAACCAAGAAACAATAATTGTTTCCCTTGCATCTTCTGTTTGATCTCTCTGCCACATTCCAAACAAACGGACAAGTTTCGTGTGACCTTTTATTTTGTATTCTACACATTTCTGTAAATACGTCTATAGCAAGATAAAGACAATAGCTTTGAGAAAATTGTATTATACAAAAATCGAAAGCGTTGTTTTTCCTTTTTTGTGTGTTTTAGTGAACCATGACAGGAACTATTTACTCCATAAACAGCAATTTTTCTTCAGTGTGGATTCCAGCCAAAATTAAATCGACTCCCACAATGGAAACAATCTGAGGTAATCAAAACACCGCCATTCGGATAAAAAATTCACAACATGATGGATGGTGGCAATTATCTTGGATTAATAAGGAAAGCCAAGGGATTTGATGTCGGTGAAAATTCCCAGGCTAAGCTAGATGTATCGGCCAGGGCTGGATCCAACATCAGACCACGCCGTGCCAGAGTGGACCTGGGAGCAATAGCAATGAAGGACTGTTCTGCATTCCCCAAAGCTCCAGCATCACTGAAACCTCACCATCAGATTGTTTAGTGTCATATCCAGGACACTCATTGGGTGGGGGGTCTTACCACTCTGCAGAGGGGCAGTCAGTGCATTCTACAGCCCAAGCTGACTGAGTAAAGTCATGGAGCCATTGGATTGATAGTTAAGTATCTTTGTTAATAGTATCCAAAATCTATGCTATGTTTGAACTGTCATGTTGTTGATGTTATCACTGCGTTTTGGCCGATCGATTCAACAGACTTTTCAAGTGTGTAGAAAAATTGATAACAACGATCCAAGTGGAAGGAAAGATTTATTGAGGTCGACACTATAGCGTTGCGGTTCTACTGAACCATCATCAGGAACATGAGGGGTGATATCAGTGATTTTAAGTCAACAATGGATGTTTAAAAATGTAAAATACAAAAGCCTAGGGGAAAATTTATATAATAAGAAAAAGTTGTCTGTTTTAAGGTATTTGATGTTTTTTTTACCCATAGAAGATCTGGAGCATGACCCCTAAAATGATGGAGGTGTACTATATTGCAACGCTGGACAAACAACAAGGACTCGTAGATATATAAAAATATAATTTATATTTTTATTCTTCAACAGTGACAATAGTGTGTAGTGGAAAGAGTGACAAACGACAGAGCAAAATGGAAGGTCTCACTTGGGCAGCAATGTGCCAGGAACCCTGCAGGTTTATTCGAAGAATAATAAGGATCTATAAAATTAATAGAATAAGACATGGTTGAATGTTATGCCTTGTCATCACCTCAGATAAATAATGGGCCATTCCAATTTGAGTCAACTCAGACATGCAAATGACTAATCACCCTTAAAAGAATCTTAGATGTGGAGTTGAATCATTCTGCAGGTAAGACTGTGCAGCTATGATGAGAATTCTTTAGCGTAGTACTTCATATTATAATCAGTACTTTACCTTCTTTGTTGAATGTATGTTTTTGTCTTTTCTGTGTCTGTTTGACAAGCTGTTTTGCATAAAATCATTCTCTCAACACCAGATGGTACGTCAAATGATGACAATCTCCCCACCTCTCACATACAGCAAAATCCTTAAAACTGACGCCGTTGGTGTTATGTAAATGCTAACTTTCACCAAAGCAGCGATTGTTGATACTTACAAAATTTAACTCAGTCTGTTGACAGTTGTTGAAAGAGCCCACAGATAAATAGTGGACTATTCTGTTTTGATTGTAGGAGAAAGAAAAAAAGAACATACTGCTAGTCTGAGAAAGAGTGAGAAAGCGATGCTATACATCTGATGCTTATCATCTATTTTAATGAAATGAAAGGAAAGAAGAAAGAAAAGAGGAGATAAAAAGAGAGACAAGGAAGTTACAGATATGGAGTGGGGAGAGAGAAAAAAGTCAAAGAAAAACATGAAGAACGCTTGTTTGAAAAGATATTTCAGAAATTTATGCTTTAAAAATAAAAGATATTTTACGAATAATGAAATATTTTGAAAGTCAAGAAATTATTCAATTTGAGTAAATTTATATAATCTGGAATAGAAAATCCTTTCACAGGGTAATTTATTGAATAAGGCTTGAACCTGTTTTTGAATGTTATGCCCTGTAATCACCTCAGATAAATAATGAACCATACTATTTTGATTGTAAAGGAAAAATAAAACATGCTACATATCAGAGAGAAAAAGAAAGTAAATATAATAAGAGAGAGAGGGGGGGGAATCATGCAAGGCATCAGATGCTTATTGTCTGCTTCAGTTGACTTGAATGAAAGAAAAAAGTAAAGAAAAGGGAGAAAAAAAAGAGATAAGTAAAAGTAAGAAATGGAAAATACTTATTTTAAAAACTTTTTTAGCAAGTTTGCTTTTAAACGTTTTTTTAAGTTTTCTATTTCTTATTTTAGAAAACTTTCAATCACTTGAAATTACTAGTAATCATTAAAGAGATTTAGAGTATTTTATACAATTGTTTAATAAATCTAACCCATGATATCAAAGATTATATCAAAAGATGATAAAATACAAATAATTTTAGACAGTTATATGGTATCAAATATTCTAATTTGCACAGTTATATGATTACAAGTATTCCTATCTAAAGTAAAAATAAAGTTGGCGACCGTAGTTGAGGGTGACCAGAAGGCTCCGTTTTTGATAGCTACAACCCCAAGGTGTAGGGGAGGGCACTACTTCATTCCCTGGATTGCTCTATTTTACCCTTGATACGTACCTTATAATGCTGAGTATTAAGGCAGCATCAAGTACCATTTTTTCAGTCTTTGGTATGACATGACCTGGGATTGAACCCCGGTCTCCTGGACCACAGGCAAACACTCTACTCATTTTTGTCCACTATTTTCTCATTTAAAGTAAGTATTGCTATTTGATAATAATAATAATTTATATAGTATCAAGTATTCCTATAAAATACAAATAACATAAGTACTAAAAGGTACTACTACCCTAGGCCAGAATGAACATAAGAGTAATAAAATGCCAATTGTTAAGAATCTCTAGAGATATTACAAAAAATTAAATTTAAATATATTGTAATATGATTGCGGAGGGATTTCATTTTATATATCTTGCCTTTCGGTTTAGTTAGGCTGAGAACCTTTCACTTAGTGCATGGGTTAGTTAGGTGCAACATTAACGCAGGTGTTCACGCGCGCGCAGAGAGGATGTGTCATTCAGAGATGTCAAAATAAAAATCCCACATAGGAATTGGGACCAGAGTGACGTCACGCACCCAAAGCGTGGGCTGAGGATTTGGGGATTTCAGAAAAAGCAGTTAGTTGAGTTTCTGCCTCCGAACGAGTTAGTTGAGTTCCTGCCTCCGAACGAGAGGGTCGAGATTCAGACCTGGGCGAGGCCAGACGACTTTGTGCACTACGGGCGCCGCGTGTTGGTTGGGTTGAGAGCTGATGATGTAAAAGCAGTCAGCATAGAAAGATTGTGTCTCTCTCTCCTCATGTCAAATAACCTTTAACTCAAAGGTAATAAAGTTTCGCACCTGAACCAATTTCGCGTTTTCGGATTCCCTATGTCTATTTCACATATCCGTATCATGGGTATGTTACAATATCACTGTTGTCCTACCCATGATATCAAGGATTATATAAAAACATGATCAAATAACTGTAGACATCATACGAAAATTGGAATTATGATGTAGCCTCTATGCTGTGTGCACATTTTTCTTTATTGTGATGTAAGCCTCAAATTGCTGCAGTTTTGCTGGTGCAGATCAAAGTGCATAAAGCTTGAAATGGTGTCTCAAGGAAACAAACAAACAAGTTTTCAAAGGACTGATCACTCAACAGGAGGAGTGGATGAGACACTGTGGGACCTTTCTCTAACTGTTCCGTTAGCACCTTGCATTATTGTCTAGGGTGTGGCTCATATTAACTTGCATCTGATCACTGACACCAACTAATTGATGTGGTCTCAGCTAATACTTGGGCACAACTCTCACACTGGCCAACCTGGTCCCATCTGCTCTCTTGCATATATGGGGTGTTTGCATCTAAACATTGCCCAGTTGGCTGGGGCTGTAGAATACACTGACTGCTTCTCTTCAGAGGGGTAAGACCACCCACCCCCAACGAGTGTCCTGATATGACACTAAACAATCTGATGGTGAGGTTCCAGTAATGCAGGAGAGCTTTGGGGAATGCGGAGTACCCCTTCATTACCATCGCTCCCAGGTCCACTCTGGCCCGGAGTGGTAGCACCTGATAGGGCCCTATCTATGGGTTAAATAGAACTAACAGCATACTTATGCTAAAATGAATTGTTTGAGTAAACTGAATAGCTTCAAATAGAAATGTTTTTGACAATTAAATCATACTTACATTTAAACTGCATGTTTATGCTTAGCTGAATTATTTGAAATAGAACTGTTTTTGACATTAAAACTGTATTTACACTTAACTGAATTGTTACATATAACTGCTTGAATAGTTTGAAATGGAAATGTTTTTGACAATTAAACTGTGTATTTATGCTAAACTGAATTGTTTTTGGCCTAGTGGTTAGAGTGTTCGCCAATGGCCCGGGAGACCTGGGTTCAATCCCAGGTCGAGTCATACCAAAGACTCAAAAAATGGTACTTGATACCTCCTTGCTTAACACTCAGCATTATAAGGTGCGAATCAAGGGTAAAGTAGAGCCATCCAGGGAAGGAGTAGCGCCCTCCCCTACATCTTGGTGTAGTAGCTATCGAAAAGGGAGCCTTCGGGTTACCCTCGACTATGGTCGCCAACTTTACTTTTTGCTTACATAAAAATGGATTTGGTGTTAAATAACCCACAAAGGATGATATGCCATAAAACCCAACAAACCAAACCAAACCAGCATCTAAACAGCCCAGGAACACAGTACTTAAACTGGTCAGTCTGTGATATACAGGCCTCCAGCCAAGTCATGTCACCACAAACTGTGTCCAACAAATACCATTAAAAATAATTCCTTTCTTCTTATCACCTTTCTAAGCATCAATTCTCTCAATATCTGCATCCATGCACAAAATACATAAACCCATCCACACTCTGATATAGGTATGTCTAAATCCACACAGATATATACATTAGGGTAGGTCGATTTTGGAACTGTAAAAAGAATAACGCGGTGAAAGTTGCAAAATAACATCAGAAATTACCCCAAGAAATATTTTTTTCCAAAATTTTGTATTTTTTTGCGAAATTGCATTTAAAGACATAATATTTTGTGATTTTAGTCCTAATATCAGTGACGCTGGAAACCTGTATCCATAAAATTAAAACTGAGACTAAAGGAAAATTAAATAATAAAATTTATTAAATAATTGATATTTTTAAGTTTGTTATCCATTTTCATATTATGTTTAATTAAATGACCAAAAACAAAAATAAAATACATTAAAATATATAGTTTAAAATACAAATAACGACTTACTAAACCTCGTTTTATTTACTGGATATTTTTTCGGCTTTCACCGGTGGTAATTATCACTCTGGGGTACTTCGGTTTGTTTATATTTTTTACCCTTATAATTAATGCAAATATATATATTTCGCAAAGTAGACATACTATTAAAATATTTAAACATTTTATAATTATTGTAATTTATTTATATTTTAAAATTTAGTGTTTTTTTTAGTGAAAAGTCGGTTTACGAGTTAATTTTGGAACTAAACAGTACAATACTGTTGTTTGGTAAGTAAACATTATTACTTTTTTTAATGAATTTTGAAATTTATTTACAATTTTTTAAAACATCTTTGTGTATTTTCAGACAATATATATATATATATTCTTTTTACAGATATTTTGATTAAAAAATGGCAGGAAAAAACACTGGAGTTTCCACTCGAAGTAAAGGTGCAATTAAATTTTCAGGTTTACCATCACGATTGGATAAAACTGAGCCATGAACTTGTCGACAAATAATTCAATACAGCTATTTTTTAATGAACACTTATCCCCACCTTTCTTGTTTAGGTATTTCTAAATTAATAGCAAAGGACGTGATAGATATTTGGAAGGCCGTCAACCCTCGTTTGCCTTTGTTAAAGGAAATTAGTGTTGTCAACAAGGTGAAAATTCTATGCTTTCAGAAGGCAAAGCAAATAAGTAGGAAACATCTACCTGCAGCCCAAACAAAATTCTGGAAGGAAAAGTTGGATACATTTTTTGATATATCATCATGTTCATGCAACCTGCCAATTTTAAGTTGTGACAATATGCACCAAAGAAAATTGCCAGACTAAGCACATCATCTGCACTTGTCCTCTGACAAAAAAGCCAACAAAAAAGTATGAAGATATCCCCACCAATAGCTTCAACATTATATGTTCAGGGTGATTCTTCCCATTCTTACTCATCTTCTCCAAGTGATGAAACAGAGGATTATAAACAGCTAGATAGTCCTCTCCAAGTGCCTTATAACCTCACAAAAATTCCAAGGTATGCTCTTGAGTTAGTTAGGGTTGATATATTTTCTAATCTTGGAGCCAGCCTTGCCCATGCCTTGCTCTTGGATTTGAGGGCTATTGGCCTTTTTATCCCTAATATAGATATAAAGAATATCTATATGGATAAATGTAAAATAGAGCAAAGGCTAAAGTGAAAACAAATGCCAAAGAAAAGCATCATGAAAATGTGGAGAATCTTCTTTGTATAGGAGTTGATGGGAGGACAGACAAAGACACACTACACTACAAGGAATCAGTGGAGGAAAATGGAAGTAAAATTCTGAAAAAAGCCAAAGGACCTGAATGCCACTTGACAATCACAAAGGAGACACCAAATGAGAGTATATATTTGACTCACAGGGTTCTTCTTGATATTGGTGCAACTGGTACACTATTAAGGCTGTCCTTGTTGACAACACGAATACAAATACAGGCTGTGAAGGTGGACTTGTTACACTTTTAGAAAAAAAATTAAAAGAAACCTTCACACAATTGGTTGCTCCTTACATCAAAATGAACTCCGATTTAGAGCTCTATTCAAACATTTAGATGGCACCACAAATAGCCACACTACATTAAATGGTCCATTGGGTAAATTAGGTGCAAATGATTGCCAAAATTTACCCCAAAAATCTTTTTCAGTTGTTGAGAATCCCCTGGAGTTTCATTTTAGAATGAAAGATATCGATAGCCTTTGTAGTGACCAAAGACTATTCTATGAATATACAGTTGGTATTTCTAGAGGTAAGGTGGACCCTAGATTTGCACCGTGGAAAATTGGTCCATTAAACCAGGCAAGGTGGTTAACTTTGGCCATCAGGCTCATGTGCCAATGGACTCGTGGGGCATATCCACAGAATCGTTCAACCAAACTATATAGTTTGATAAATTTTATTGTGAATGTTTATGCTATTGGCTGGTTTGATATAAAAAAAAGTAACAAGTTCCATCACCAGCAAATTTATATTTACAATATGATTGACAGGATACAAAAGAAACCAATTGAGGTTCAAAGGATTACATTAAAAAAACCTCCAGTATAATGCCTTGGCATTACCTCTGGAGAATGTTTTATTTTCAATGGTGAAATTTTATGAACCTGAAGTGAGAGAAGAGGGTATAAAAAGAATTTTGGCCATTAGGTACGTTAATATTCATTCATACAAAACTGGTTGAAGTACTTGTACCAATTTATTGAAACATTTTAAAGATTATATCTGATTACACCAAATATTATTAAAGCAGAACAAATTGCATTTAAAAATTAAACTCAAATTATTTCTTATATTCTTTCAGAAGAGGGGAAGCCAGTCAAGAAAAGATTTAAAAAAGATCCCAATGATCAACTTTAAAGCTGTGCACTGGACTGATTTAATTGATTTGTCAGTAAATGGAGTCTGTGAGCCACCACTCACACTAGACTTTTCTGACAATGAATTAGAGAATTCATTGTTAACTGATGAAAAGATTAACTTGCCAGATTTCCCTTCACATTCCCAAGGTGTGGAACGGGCAGTTAAGTTAGTAACGGAGGCTTTTCAATCCGTGTATGGCTTTGAAGCAAGGCACCAGCACATGCAAAAGTTTTGTGCCAACAATTGAGACCAGCGTTTTAATCTAAGGGCTCATATATGGAACTACTTGATTCCATATATTAAAAATTATTAAACAATTATTTGTTTTTCCATATTTGTTTATTTGTTGTATTTCAATTCATATCAGGAAAAAGGTTTTTTTCAATATATTCGAATATTACTGCTTGAATAAGAGCATTTTAGATTCGACACAGGTAAAGCAGAGTGGGGTTGGGGTTCAATTTTCCATTTGAAGTTTTGTTATAATTTATTTATTATATTTCCATAAAATAAAATAAGATTTTCTAATTTAAATACTGAAATTGTTTGGTTTTTACATCAATATTTAGGCCAAATCTGGCAAAATCGAGGGCTTTTCAGTACATGTTAAATCAAAATCTTTCATGCCAAATTAGCAAAAAACCGTTGAAGATTCAGATCTAATTTTTGGTATGAGTATTTAATAGGTATATACACAACTTTCAGTGCATTATTCTTTTTGATATTTAAAAAAAAGTGAAAAATCAACCTACCCTAATATATACATATATATACATATATATATATATATACACATATATATATACATATACATTTATCTATATATATATATATATATATATATATATATACACATCCATGTCATGCTCACAACTTTATATATATGTACTAACATACCTAAGAGTCCATAGAACCACAAGATTAACCTGATCTTTTTTTCTTGCTCTTTTTAAAAAACTTTTTCTTTTTATTTTGACTCTTCATCCTTTTTCTAAATTCTTCCTTATTTATACTTCTCAGTTTGTAATAAAATGATATATATATATATATATATATATATATATATATTTTGGATCTTTGATTGTCGAACATAAGTAAAAGTAAAATTGCGACCAGAAGGCTCCCTTTTTGATAGCTACTACACTGAGGTGTAGGGGGAGGGCGCTACTCCTTTCCTTGGATTGCTCCACTTTACCCTTGATACATACCTTATATTACTGAGTGTTAAGCAAGGAAGTATCAAGTACCATTTTTAAAGCCTTTGGTATGACGCGACCTGGGATTGAACCCAGGCCTCCTGGACCATTGGCGAATCCAAAATTATGTTCAACAACTGATTTGTTTGAAAACTGAAACAATGCTGTTTGGGTAGACTCAGCCAGCCTTTCAGCTGTGTTCAGTCTGCCTTGGCAGTCATTCATCTGCATTCGATTTTTATCAGCTTGTGTTTTTCAAACTGCGAAAATTAGTTTGATCAATGAGGCATTCTTTACTCAAATTTTTTGCTTTAATTCTGAATTGTTTGATTTGAGAGTTGGTTGATAACCGAGGTTCCACTGTATATAAATTTTTTGCAGAGTTGTTTATTAAGAGGGTTTTTTTTTTTTCCCCACACGATTACATTATATTAGATATTCCTATCAAATACAAATAAATAATTTGCACACAATTGCATGGTTTCAAGTCATCATCATCATCATGTCATGCCACTACCACGGATATCCCTGACCCTCTCTCGCCACTCCTCCCTATCGTTCATCGCCCTTGGTAGGTCTTCAGGACAACATCCCGTATCCTCACAGAGCTGCTGAATGTATGTTCGTGCTGGTCGTCCTGCTTTTGCACAGCCATGTGTTGGGGTCCATAAGAGTACATCTCTTATGAGTTCGTCCTTGCTTCTCCAGCAGTGTCCTGCATGTCTGGTTTGTCTAACTTGAATAGTTTTCGTGATAGGAGGCAGGTGGCTGTACCATTGGTGTCTTGTGGGGTGTTGCCGCCAGGACTTGTTCAAGATTGCACGCAGCATTCTTGTGTAATTGCCGTCTAGCTTCTTCTCCAGCCGTTTTGTTAGTGTCCATGTAGTGCACCCATATAGCAGTATCGATGTGACCGCTGCCTGGAAGAAACTGCGTTTCATTTTATCGGTTAGGTCTGATTTCCATATGATCGATAGCCTATTGATAGCTGTCCATGCTTTCGTTAACCTCATTTCGATGTCCTTTTCGGTTAATTCAACGCTGCTTCCTAGGTAAGTGAATTTGTCTACTAGTTTAAGAGGGGTTCCGTCTAGTGTGGAGATGTCACCTGTTTGATTATAGCACATATATTCACACTTAGATGGAACCTTAACTGGTACAACCACTGCAGATCAGACTGGACCTTAGAATATGTCAACTCACCTCTGCAGTGCTAAGATGACTCGCAATGAGTGTCCTGAGTATGACACTAAACTGCATCTGATGGTGAAGCTCCAGTCTTGATATGCAGAGCGTAGAGAGAAAGAAAGAAAAAGAGAAAACAATCATGCAATACATCGGATGCTTATTGTCTGCTTTAGTAGACTGGAATTCACTGCCATTACCCTCAGGTCCACTCTGACCTGGAGTGGTAGTACCTGTTAAGGTATCATTGAGGTGTCAAATAGAACTGTTTAAAAATCATTAGCATTTGATAGGAACATGTACAAAAGCAAACTTTAAGAAACAACTACACAAAAAATCTAATTATGAACATACAATGAATGTGATTCCCTAACCACACAGCATTAAATAACCCTAAATGAGTTCATATGCCATAATGTTTGTAAGTTGGGTATGTTTTGCATGTAACTGATAGCACTATATATATATATATACACACACACACACACACATATATATATATATATTAGATAGACTGATTGTTCTATATGTGTATATAATGTATGTATACCAGAGTAATTGCAACTACATAAGCAAACACACACACACAGACATATATAAAAATAAGCATATATATATATATATATATATATATATAAAGTTGCTGACCTTAGTTGAGGGTGACTCGAAGGCTCCCTTTTCGATAGCTACTACACTGAGGTGTAGGGGAGGGCGCAACTCCTTTCCCTGGATTGCTCCAATTTCCCCTTGATACGTACCTTATATTGCTAAGTGTTAAGCAAAGAGGCATCAAGTATCATTTTTTGAGTTTTTGGTATGACGGCCTGGGATTGAACCCAGGTCTCCCAGGCCATTGGCGAACACTAACTATCATGCCAATGTCCAGTACAGGGAGACCTGGGTTCAATCCCAGATCGCATCATACCAAAGTCTTTAAAAATGGTACTTGATACCTCCTTGCTTAACACTCAGCAATATGAGCTACATATCAAGGGTAAAGTGGAGCAATCCAGGGAAAGGAGCAGCGCCCTCCCCTACACCTTGGTTTAGTAGCTATTGAAAAGGGAGCCTTCAGGTCACCCTAAACTAAGGTTGCCAACTTTACTTTGTATATATATTCTGCATGATACATATCTAGTACATATATATATATATATATATATATATACAAAATGTTTCTGAAAAATTTATGCGATTTTGTGATCTAATAACTCGATCAATTCTGGTTCAAATTTTAAGAGCATGTGTAGAAATGACCCAAAATTCCATGTTTGATGTTTAAACAGGTTTTTTTTTCAAGGGAATCACATTTCTATAGCTGAAAAAAAAACCATAAAACATTAAACAGAATTTTGACTTGATTCTACACATGCGTTTAAAATTTGAGATCTTTTGAATGAGGATTGGTCAAATGATATTACAAAATGATATTGATATATATATATATATGTATATATTCTGAATTATCTATATATAATATAATCAACCTCGAACTAATGCCCACTCACAATCTTATAAAACTAGTTCCCAGCATAGATTCATAACTTTGCCAAACGTTTCTTCCTCACACAGCATAATAAACAAATTAAATAAACTCAATATTAAAACTACCTCTTTACCATCTAAAATGATCCGTGAATTAGTACCCTCTAGCCCTCAACACAACATATTTTCAGACGCAGGTAATTATTGTATCCCTTCTAAGAATTATAAACTAAAATATATTGGTGAAACATCTTGAAACCTTCACGTTTGCTTGAAAGAACACAAAAGAGACATAAGAATTGGTAACTTAATGCCCTATTTCAACACATTTCTCAATATAATCACAACTTCAATTTCAATTCTGCAAAGATGCTCATTTACATTCATAATTAAAGACTAAGACGAATTTTTGAAGCCGCTGCTATTTCACTCTGTAATTCCCTAAATACTCATCCAGGCTTTTATAATATTTCTCCTTACTTGAGCAAATCCATTTTAAATAGTTACAAGATATTCCATCTTTAGTTAATATATTCCACATATATCATAATTTTATACTTTCTCTTTTTCTTTTGTCTTTCTTTGTCTTCCTCGTTTTGATTCAAAATCTTTCTCGATAAACAAACGGAACATAAATTCTACACAATATTCCTAATAAATCAAATGATGTAATTTAAAACAACAAATGCTGGTTCACTAATTAAACAGCCAACTTTTTCTTGTTATACAAAATCTTCCCTAGGTTTTTGTATTTTACATTTTTAAACATCCATCGTTGATTTAACATCAGTAATATCATCCCTCATAGTCCTGATGATGGTTCATTAGAACCGAAACACTATAGTGTCAACTCTGCTTCTCAATAAATCTCTTCTTCTACTTGGATTACCTTGTTATCAATTTTTTCTTTATATATGCACTATATGTACACACAGACACACACATTAAAGTCAAAGAGTGTTAAGTTTAATACAAAAAAAAAAAAAAACCAGTTTCTGAGCAGTTGTGTTCAATTTTATTTTTTCTTTATAAAACCATCAAAATTATTCTTCTTTCATCTATACTTCATTAATACTATATGAAAATAGTTTTTCTTCATGTATTTAAGTTGAAAATAACTTGGATTCTTATTTCTTTTTATTTTGGCAAAAAATTATCCTTAAAAGTAGGTCATAAATTCAGTCACTTGATTTTTTTGATTTTTTTCTGTTTTTCTCTCTTTCACTCTCAGTTTTCTTTCTTTTCTCTCTCACTCTCTTAGTCTTCTTTCTTTTCTCTCTTTCACTCTCCCAGTCTTCTTTCCTTTCTTTCTTTTACTCTCTCAGTCTTCTTTCCTTTCTCTCTTTTACTCTCTCGGTCTTCTTTCTTCTTTCATACTTTCACTCTCTTAGTCTTCTCCTTTTTCTCTCTGTGTCTCTTTCTCTCTGTCTTCTTCCCTTTCTCTCTTTCATTCTCTCATCCTTCTTCTTTCATTCCCTCTCATTGTTCTCTTGTTCCCTCACCAGTACTGTCTCTCTTGTTCTCTCTCTCTCTCTAAACTTGGACCTGCACCATGTCCTGCAGCCAAGCACTCATCATCATCATCAACAGAGGCTGCAGCATCTCTTATCAGTAAGCGACTAACTTAGGCCTAGCTATACGCACTTGTTCAATAAACTGCCTTGCTTATTCACACACACACACACACACACACATATACTAGATATATATATATATATATATATATATTACTTGTATGAGAAATGATATTGCATATAAGTTGACCTTTAATCTCTGGTCAAGAAACCATGCATTTTTTATATACTTCAACTACAAGTCATTCCAGCAGTTCATTGTAATCACACAAGAGATTTTATGCCATAGAAAACACAAAATTTAACTTCCTTGCCTCGGCTGCATAATATGACACATGGTCAATTTAATAACCAGCCACGTTCAATAAGAGTCACAAAAAGAAAAATTATATAAAGAACATTTCCAGAGGTGCTTGTAATGCAATGGTTATCATTAAAGAAAATGGACACAATAACTTGAGTTCAAATCCTGGATGAAGCTGTTTGTATTTCACATAGAAAAAGGCATGAATCCAACTATTCTTTCTCCAACTACAGGTAAATAGTAGAGCAGACTTAGCACGTAAATCTTGAAATGGCAACCAATCAAGGAAAAGGAAAATTGAGTTCAAACCTGTTGAACTCCACCTAAAAATTTGGCCCAGTCCACTAGGGCTGCAGAATACACTGACTACTTCTCTGCAGAGGGGTAAGACCCTCCCACCCAAGTGTCCTGGATATGACACTAAAAAATCTGATGATGAAGCTCCAGGAATGCGGAGAGCTCCTTTATTGCCATCACTCCCAGGTTCACTCTGGCCCAGAGTGGTAGAACCTGCATAGGTTCTTAGGGCTACGTTATTTTGGGTTTTTTTTTGCGATATCACTTCAACTAGCTTCACCTGTGTATGCATATGTGTATATATATGTATTTTTTTATTTATTTATTTTTTTCATCATACAATGTGCGAAAGCACGTGTGATACCATGTCCTCATCAGCTGCCAACCAGGTGTGATAACAGTTTCGGTAACTCAAGGCGGTACTGCCACTCCTGACGCTACCAAGCAGCTTTTGCCACCAGACAGAGTATTAAGAGAATTATATATATATATATATACGCCATATCAATTTAGAGCAGAGACTACATTGGACGTTAATCTTCATTTTCAGAGTGCAGTTTGTGATTTTAAAAAAAATCATATGTAAATGTATTTACCAACCTCTCCACATGATTAGAATGTGACACAAAGTCAATTTCTAAGTGGAGTTTAACAGGTTTGAATTCAGAGTTTTACTTCTCCAAGGCCGGTTGCCATACCAAAGCGAAAAAACCCACACTGCCCTACTATTTACCCATAACTGGAGGGAGAATAGTTAGTTAAATACTTTTACAATGAGTATTAGTGCTATGTGAAATGCAATCAGCCTTGTTCAGGATTTGAACTCATGTCACCATGACCATTTCTAACGCCAATAACTATTACACCACTGAAACCTCTCTCTCTCTCTCTATATATATATATATAATCAATTTAACATATCGTGGCATAAATAAACACTTTATACAAGGCCATGATATAAGTAAGTAAAATTGGCGACTGTAGTTGAGGGTGACCCAAAGGCTCCTTTTTTGATAGCTACCACACCAAGGTGTAGGGGGTGGGCGCTACTACTTTCCCAGGATTGCCCCACTTTACCTTGATCCGTACCTTATAATGCATAGTGTTAAGCAAGGGAGCATCAAATACCATTTTTTTAGTCTTTGGTATGACTCGATCGGAGAGTGAACCCAGGTCTCACGGGAATACAAAAATATAACATAAATTACAAGAAATGGTACTGATACACAATAGACATCGTACACTAAATAAAATCTTTTACAGTTTCAGTGTCTAAAATGCATCTGTCACAGGTCCAGAGTCCTACAGTCTCAGGGGATTCACAGTCACAAGATACTTAGCTGCTTTCTTGACACTTTCAAACCAGTACTAATAATCTATGGGTCCACACATGACATATTGCACATGCCCAAATAAAAATTCCTTGAGCATAGAATAAACCCAGCACATTATAACACAGAAGTATCCATGTCCTTGACAATGACCAAAGATGGTTAAAAGTAGCAGCACTCTGACCACACTAACAAAGACAGTTTTTAAACTGCCTTCTACCTCAGGTGTGGCATCTCATTTGCCAACTAAAAAAAGCTGAATATAAAGCTAAACACCAAAATCAGTGTGTTATTTTCAATGAAATATGCCAACAAGAAAATCTGCTGCCTAAATATATATATATATACACAGACACATCATATTTAATGGCATATAAGACTACCTTTAACATGTAAAATTTTCAGTTCACTGAGCAATAGTAAAAAATAAACAGTGCTCAATATTTAGAGTGTTCAATATCTAAGCTAGATACAACTAACATAATTCTAAAATCCTCAAAAAACAGAAACTAATTTTATAGGCACTATAAGTTTTAAGTGATATCAATTTGTTTTTTACCTGACTGATGATCAAAAATTGAACAAGTGAAACAGATAGTCAACAGAAAAAAAGATTGTCCTTATATATATATATATATATATATATATGAGAGAGAGAGAGAGAGGGATGCAAAATTCACCTTCAAAGAAAAAAAATTCAAAATATGAAAATAAAATCAATAGTTAAAAAGATAAATAAATAAAAAATTTGAAAACATATGTGCCATTCAGATTTAATAGGAGACTTAATCACCCAACCTTGAAATAAGATTTGGTAGTCACAAGCATCTATATAAACAAGTGAACTAGCCAATCAGTCACTGCTGATTTGAAAGGCACTCTTTTCATGAAATTTAACCACCCTGGCTTGAAATAAAACTGGACAGTCACAAACAACCAGATGAACAAACAAACAAACTAGATAGACAGTCATGGCAAATTTAAAACACACTGCTCCCAAACCTAACCAAAAATACATTAGCTAAGTTCCTTCTCTACAGGCAGAAGGATACATATATAAAATGTCAATTAAAGACAGTTGAATTAGAAAATATTTTTTCATTCAAACTAATTGATATGCTACACCTCCAGTACATTTTACATTGCTTTTCTTATTAAAAAAAACAACTTTTTCTCCTGATGATTGAATTTCAAAACTAGTAAAAAACAATAAAAAAACTCCACATGAAAAATATTTTATATATATATATATATATATATATATATATATATATATATATATGTGTGTGTGTGTGTGTGTGTGTGTGTGTGTGTTCATGCTAAAATCATTACCATCATAGAAAATGGACACAGTGACCCAAGTTTGAACACTGGACGTTTGTACTTCACATAGCATAAATACTCTTACGAAAAATATGAACCCAGTTATTCTCTCTCCCGCAATGGGTAAATAGTAGGGCAGACTAGGCTCTTTAACCATGATATGGCAACTGGTCTAAAAGAAGGAAGAAAACTCTAAATTCATATATATATATATATATATACTAACCCCTCCTCTCAAGCAGGATGTAACACGAGGTCAATTTTTTAGTGCGTTCAACATTATCCTAATGTGACCGTTTGTTGTTTTTTGGGGGGGAAAAATATATATATATATCTTGTCTTTACAAAATCATTCATTCAAATCAAAACAGATTTCAAAAACTAAGTCTACAAACCAATTGGAGTTTTGCTAATAGAATTATACATTTTTGGAATAAATACAGAAAAAAAATAACAAAATTGGATGGTTTCAGAAAAAATTCAAGACAAAGAATTTAAGAGGGCATTTTTGGGAACTATCAAATGAATTAATAAGATGGCCAACCATAGTCAAGGGTGACTCAAAGGCTACCTTTTCAATAGCTACTACACCAAGGTGTAAGGGAAGGCACTACATCTTTCTCTGGATTGCTCCACTTACCCTCGATCAATATCTTATAATGCTGAGTGTTAAGCAAGCCATAAAATAAGCCATAAGTCTCACAATATTAGAATTAACCCTGAATTCATATACGCCTTTATGTACCGTATATGCACAAAATCCACACAATGCATATCTAAAAAACTAGAGGTGATGAGTAAAAACTGATTTCAAATTTGAATTCAGCACCCTCAAATTAGGTCAAAACAGGTATTTTTGTGCTTGCCTCAATTTCTTTGTAAACCAGTGTAATCTTCAGTAAACAGTTATAGCTCTAAGTACATATTTACCCACACCTCCACTCGGGCAGGATATGACACAAGGTCAATTTTTAAAGGTTTGAATTCAGAGTTTTCCTTCTCCTAGACTAGTTGCCTCACTGACGCTGAAGAACCTAGTCTGCCCTACTTTTTTACCCATAGCGGAAGGGAGAATTATTAGATTCATACCTTTCACAAGGGTATTAGTGCTATGTGAAATGCAATCTGTCTCATCCAGGATTTGAACTCGTGTCACCGTGTCCATTTCCTACAACAATAACCATTACACCACAGGCACCTCCAAATTATAGCTCTAAGTAACTATTCTTATGAGGAAGTGTCTGTGACATAATGGCTAAAGTGTTTGACAGTGGCTTCAAAGTAAGCAAGCTTCAGTCGCTTTATCACATTCACTTTCAGATCAATACCCTTTGGAAAAATATAAAACTTATTTTCCCCAGCTATGAGTTACATAGTATCACTGGTGTTCTTCAATTAGGATGGCTTTAGCATTAAATAACCCACAAAGGTTGATATGCCATTGAAGAAAGAAATGAAACCAAAAAAATTATATTGAAGATAAAATAAAAAATCATTTAAGAACTCTGAACAAAATAAAGTGCTCAGATGCCACTGAGTAGAGCAGTACAAAAAACCAAAATAGTGATTTACTTCACATTCACTTTCTCAGCTATTACAAGCAATTTCACATTGATCTTTTTTTTTCAAACAAAAATCCAACCAATGGTTGCCCAGTCAACTGGGGCTGTAGAATACACCAACTGCACCTATGCAGAGGAGTAAGACCCCCTACCAACAAGTGTCCTGGATATGACACTAAACAATACGATGGTGAGGCTCAATGTGGAGTACCCCTTCATTGCCATCGCTCCCAGGTCCACTCTGGCCCGGAGTGGTAGCACCTGATAGGGCCCTATCTATGGATCAAATAGTACTATAATGCGTACTTATGCTAAATTGAACTGCTTGAAATACAACTCTTTTGACATTTAAACTGTGTACTTATGCTAAACTGAATTGTTTGAAAAAGAACTGTTTTGACATTTAACTGGGTGTGGACAAAAACTATTCATATACTAAACTGAATTGTTTGAATTAGAACTGTTTGACTTAACTGAATAACTTGAAATGGAAAAGTTCTTGACAATTAAACTGTATATTTATGCTTAACTGAATTGTTTAAAATAGAACTGTTAATTTGTATAAAAATGGATTTGGTATTAAATAACCTAGAAAGGTTGATATGCCATAAAACCCAAACCAACAATCATCCATGTGAGATCAAAGGAATGTGGAGTAGCCATTAATTGCTATTATTCCCACATCCACTCTGCAGTAGTGAAATTCCAAATTTATGTCACACAAGTATATTGAACAAATTATTTGTATTAGATAGGAATACTTGATATTTTATAACTGTGTGCTTGCCTAGTTGGCTAGGGCTGCAGTATACACTGACTGCATCTCTGTAGAGGAGTAAAACTCCTTCAACAAGTATTCTGGATATGAAAATAAACAATCTGATGGTGAGGCTCCAATAATGCTGGAGCTTTGGGGAATGTGGAGTACCCCTATATTGCCATCACTTCCAAGTCCACTCTTGCCCTGAGTGGTAGCACCTGATAGGGTCTGATCTATGGGTTAAATAGAACTAAACAGTGTACTTATGCTAAACTGAATTGTTTAAAATAGAATTGCTTTTACATTTAAACAGCATACTTATGGTAAAAAGAACTGTTTATATGTATAAAAATGGATTTGGCATTAAATAACCTACAAAGGTTGATATGCCATAAAACCCAAACCAACAACAACAACAACAACCACCCATCGGAGATCAAAGGAGAGTGGAGTAGCCATTCATTGCTATTACTCCCAGATCCACTCTGCAGGGGTGAAATTCCAAATTTATGTCAAACAAGTATATTGAACAAATTATTTTACATCTTTTTTAGAGTGTTTGCCAATGGCCCGGGAGACCTGGGTTCAATCCCAGGTGGAGTCATACCAAAGACTTTAAAAAATGGTACTTGATGCTACCTTGCTTAACACTCAGCATTATAAGATACAGATCAAGGGTAAAGTGGAGCAATCCAGGGAAAGGAATAGCACCTTCCCCTACACCTCGTGGTGTAATGGTTAAAGTGATGAACTGCGGAATCGTAGTACGCGAGTTCGTACTCCAGTCGCGCTATTACGTTCACTTTCGGGCAAATACCCTTGGGAAAGGTATGAACCCCCTTATTCTCCTTCCAGCTATGGGTAAATAGTAGGACAGACTAGGTTCTTCAGCCTTGGTGAGGCAACTAGTCTAGGAGAAGGAAAACTCTGAATTCAAAAACCTGTTAAACTCCGCTTAAAAAAAAATTGACCTTGTGTCATATCCTGCCCGAGCGGAGGGGTTGGTAAATAGTACCTTCCCCAACACCTTGGTGTAGTAGCTATCGAAAAAGGAGCCTTCGGGTACCCTCGACTATGGTTGCCAACATTACTTACTTACTTTAGAAATAAAAATAAAACATTTATCACTGAACACTGAAATTTTCGCTTGTTTTTTAAAATTTTATTTAGTGTATATAAAGGTCAAATTTTTGGAATAGGGGTCATTGAGAAAAGAAAAATGCTTTTTAAATTTTTGAAATACATTGAATGATTGCCAAGTAATTGGGATTTTTCACTGGTATTAAATTAGACATTTTTCTAGTAAAAACAATCAGTGTTGCACCCTACCCCCCAAATTAATCTTTCATAAATAAAATTAATTTTCTCCGCTATCACTAAAAAAAAATCACTTATGAATAGTTTCAATATAACGAATAATATGGTAATGCTCCTGATCATGCAGATGTTGCAGTCAGTGTATTCTAAGCCCACACCAACATGTTCTGCATGGTGAAAGAAAGTGGATATTATATATATATATATATATATATATATATATATAAAATGCTTTCATCTCCTACTTCAGAAAACCTGTCCAAGTATGTATATGTGTGTACAGTTTTCTTGCTTCTATCCAACAGTTTTAGCATAAACACTAACCTAAATATACCACCTGAATCTCACACACATTTATTGTTAAAAAAAACTCTACTCGGTTTGTATTTTGCATTTGAATAGTAAACCACACAGACTACATTCCCATTCACAGATAAATTCAAAAATAAACTTTATGGTCTATTCAGGCTTCCATATAAATGAAGAAAAGGCAAAGGGCAATCCTATTTTTCTACATTTTTGAAACACACCTTAGAAAAAAAAAAGTTAAAAAATAATGACCTACTTTTTTAAGTTTTGTCCAAGCAATTCATATGAAAAATCATGTGACCATATTTGACCACTTTATTCATCATGGTTATTTTAATTTTTTTGTTTTTTGGGGGGAGATGCATTCCAGCATCTAAGAAGGGGAGATAATGTGGTGAAAAAATGCAAGGAGGGAAGGGAGATATTTACAATCTTAGGGTGGGGGTTTTATATGCTATTAAATATGCTGGTTGGTTGGTTGGGTTACTTTTTTTTTGTACACATTTGCATAGTTTCAAGTATTCCTATCTAATACAGATAATTTACGAACAGATATATGGTATCAAGTATTCCTATCTAATAATGATAATAATTTGCACACAGTTCTATGGTTTCAAGTAACTAATAATAATGATCCTTAGTAAACAATTAGAGCATCAAGTAACTATTCTTGATACAAATAATTTGCACACAGTTAAATGGTTTCAAGTAACTAATAATAATAATCCTTAGTAAACAATTAGAGCTTCAAGTAACTATTCTTAATACAAATAATTTGCACACATTTAAATGGTTTCAAATAACTAATAATAATAATCCTTAGTAAATAATTACAGCTTCAAGTAACAATTCTTAATACAAATAATTTGCACACAGTTAAATGGTTTCAAGTAACTAATAATAATAATCCCTAGTAAACAATTAGAGCTTCTTCATACAAATAATTTACACTTATATGGTATCAAGTATTCCTATCTACTAAAAAAAAAAATCTCAGGTATAATATGCATTGACTTTTTAGCAACTAAATTTAACCGAAATTTAGCATTTGTTTTGTAACATATTGACCTTCGACCGAGCAATCAAACAAGAGATGCACCTGTGTAAATAATTAGAAGAACAGCGGAAGCAGGTGGGCGTCAAACAAAAATATAATCAGGACATAGACGGCTTGAACCAGTTGGAGTTAGAGTCAGTTGGGGACAAGATGCCGAATTGAGAACCAGCAGCAGACAGAGGGCTTTGGGCCCTCAGTGACTCACGGTTGAGCAACCCAGCCAAGATGAGAAAGAAATGCTGCTATGGTCAGAAGAACTTGGGTCAATATGTAGCAGTCTGTCCCTGTCTCCAACTCACTTCTCACACACAACTAACATCAACCCTTTCGAGAATAAAGCGTGAGAGATTATATTTTTATAAAGAAGCGTGTTCGTTCGTTCATTGAAGTTCGTCATTATTGTTGACTATGTTTCCACTTATATTTGTATATGTATGCGGCTATACAACAGTTCAACTTTTTATCGATTCTGAAATTAGGGATTTATATTGTTTACATTATGTCTCAAAACATACAATTCACACCATATTTAGATCAAACACATGGACATGTTCACACAAAAATGCAATAACACATTAGTTTAAACTCGAGATAAAGCTGACTTTCTGTCATCCCATCCCATTCCTGAAACATCCTCTAGAAATTCGGGGGTGTCCTCGGGATATAATGTTTAAAGCGATGGACTGCGGAATCTTAGTAAGTGAGTTCGTACCCCAGTCACACTATTACGTTTACTTTCAGGCAAATACCCTTAAGAAAAGGTAAGGACCCCCTTATCCTCCGAGCTATAGGTTAAATAGTACCACTAATATTCTTCTAGGGGAATGGCTTTGGCATTAAATAACCTACAAAGGTTGATATGCCATTAAACCAAGAAACCAAACCAAACCTTGAAATTCTGCAGTGCTCTCATAGTCAGTGCCTCATGTGTCCAGTTGGGAAGACTTAGAATAATGGTAACTGAATTTCCAACAGCAGGGGTAAGACTTTCCCCACCACTAAAAAAAAAAAAAAAGAAGAAAAAGAGGTGTCTAGTGTATGCCACTAAATTTCATTTGGTGGTGAGACTCCAGTTCTGGAAGAGAATAGCATACCCCTTCATTGCCATTACTCCCAGTTCACTCTGGTGGTAGTACCTCTTTGGTCTCTTTGTTTAATGGCATATCAACTTTTGTAGGTTATTTAATGCCAAAGCCATTCTCCTAGAAGAACAGTTTTAGTACTATTTAACCCCTAGCTGGGAGGATGAGGGGGGTTTATACCTTTCCCAAGGGTATTTGCCCGAAAGTGAACATAATAGTGCGACTGGAGTACGAACTCGCGTACTACGATTCCACAGTCCATCGCTTTAGCCATTACACCACGAGGACACCCCAGGTGGAAGTACCTGTTAAAAACACATCTATGAGTCAAATAGATTGGTTTGCAAATTATTTTTTAATAGATAAGAATACTTGATATTACATAACCAAGTGCAGAAAAACTTAAGAAACTACATAAAAATATGCATATGAATGTACAATGTATGCAATTCCCTAACTTCGAGCATAACATAACCCTAAACAAGTTGACATACCATTAAAATAAATCATTTAACTGTCACATTAAACAAACATATAACTGAAGTTATGACTGACATATTAAGCAATGTTGGTTTACTTAATGGCATATACACTCCTTATGGGTTATTCAATGCTTGATCATAATTATAATCTACAGTTCTAATATTCCATTGCAATCAATCTAAAAGAAAGAAAGAATAGGTTTAGTTTATTTGTTTAATTGCATATCAACTCCAAAAGGGTTATTCAATACCAAAATTTGATTCATTTGTAAATATATGATTATAATCATAACGATTTATATTTCCAATATCTCATCGCAATCATTTAAACAGAGAGAACAAAGATAAGAACGAAAGAAAGAAAAAAGTTTTGTTTATTTTTATTATTAAGGGTTTTTAGACAATTGTCTTCATCTTTATTGTTATTTCCACAACGTTTCGGCCGATATGTCCTCCGGCCTTCTTCAGGTGTTTGTCGAACTCAGGAGCCTTCACGGAACTTCGAACTACGTCCTTTATTGAAACCATGGGGGTTGCCTGTTCTGATCCCGTTAGCCATAACCAGGTACAAATGTTAAGTATTCCTGTATTGTTACTTTCCCTTAGTGAGGATTGAACCTGCAACCTCCAGATGATTGTCTCCTTAGAAGCTTAGGGAACCAATGCCTATAACCGTTACACCATTCTGCTGGAGAATTCAGAGTGAATTTTTGGGACTTATAAACTTAATGTTCTTTCTTGACTAGAATTACTACTATTATGTATGATTTTTTACCTGTGCTCATATTCAGTTTTTTTTTGTTTGTTTTACAACATATTCACTTTTTATAGATAATTGAATTAATGAGGGAGTGATGGCAATGAAGACGTCTAGAACTGAATCTTTACCACCAGTAGTTAAACAGCTTCAAGTATTTCAATCTAACACCAATAATTTACACATAACCATATGGTTTCAAGTAACTAATAATAATCCTTAGTAAACAAAAGTAACTAGTTTTAATACAAATAATATGCATACATCTATACAGTCCCAAGTATTCCTATCTAAAACAAAAATTTCCAAACATCTATTTAACCCAAAGGTGGAACCCTAACAGGTATTACCACTCTGGAGTAATGGTAATAAACTACGGTCAGTCTTACTCTAAGGTTAAATTGTGGCATAGTCACTGATGACTGCTATGCTAGTGATGGTGATAATCAGGCGATGAGTAGAAACACAAATAACACCACTCACCTCAATTAGGGGACCTTCTGCCATTTGATTCCCTTCGTACAGTTACTGAGATGATGGAAATACACAGAAATGGATAACAGATATATCGTTCACTGTAGCTCTTTTGTTCTAGAAGCAATCGGCTTTTCTCAAATTGTTGTATACCCATAATCATAACATTGATTTACGACTTCAATGAACGAACAAAACACTTCTTTATAAAAATATATCTCTCGTTTTATTCTTTAAAGGGCCCACAGTTAGTTATTGTTTGAGAGATAGATGGAGAGACATATACTCAGAGAGAGGACTCCTTCTTCCCATATCTTCTTCTGGAAGCCAAGGGATGCCAACGCTTGCACCCCCTTGCAAGCTCGTCAGAGACGCCTCTGACTGGCTGTGTGTCCCTCGCTCGACTGCGATTCTCTGCACTATGTCTAAATCTGATCATGTGGTTCTCATCACACGGTCTCCTTCCGGTTACACACCTGTTCAACCTGAGTGCCCTGACACACTGTCATCTTCCTGTTTACTAATCAAAATGTAACAGCTTGCCAAAGCACATGGAGTCACTAGGAGCAAACCAAAAATCCATGTCATATGTTATATAACAAAGTTTTGGCAGGGTTCTTTCACTCTCATTCAAGGCTTCAGCTTCTCTTTCACATGTCCTCAGTCACAAAAGAGGCCAAATCAAAAAACCCAGCTTCTTTTATTGGGGTTTTCAGAACAACAAATCCCAACTCCTGTCTGCATGGGTAGCATGGCTCAACCAGCTCTTGCAACTACTTTGATAACTGATACAGTCTGGTGATTTTGGCAACGTTTTCAGTCTGGGTACATATCTTGTTACATCAAGTCTACAGGATGTGATTTCAGAACTTTGTCAACTTGCCTCCCTTCTGACTGTTAACTTTTTGTATTTTATAACATATCTATTTGCACCTTGTAACCACTCACTCACAATGTTCAAAAAGCTATGTTATCTTTCTCTTTTTTTAGATTTCTTTTTTACCATCAACAGTCTTAGACTTGTACAAAGGGAAAATATTAAAACTCAACATTCAACAAGTGGATTACAATCACTTAATGCTCATTATAAGGATTATCAAGGATAATCTTGTTAATCCAAAATTAATTCTCATGGCAATTATGATAATCTAGCAATAATAAACAGCACCTCTCATATGGATTTAGGATTAGTCTGCCACAAAGCTTAATAAAAGATTATATGATGCCAATTTTTCAACTGGGAAGGCCTACCTACCTCAAAATGTCACGATTATAACTCTTGGCTTTTTATTTTTGTTATCATAAAAAAAGATTAGGCAACAAATCTTTTATAAATTTCCGAGCATTTTTACCTGTCATAAATGAAGGATGTTATTTCCATCCAGTTTTTCATTTCTGGTGTGAACCAAAAACACAAAGAAAAATATAACAGGACTTCTTCAGATCTGAAGAAGTCCTATTATATTTTTCGTCATGTTTTTGGTTCACACCAGAAACGAAAAACAGGATGGAAATAAATTTATAATCCTAAAATAACCGGTCTTTGGTTTTTTCTTTAAAGATATATATATATATATATATATATATGGAGAGCAGAAGAGAGATAGATGTAGATGAAAACCATTATCTATAAAAATTATCCAAATCAAATAGTTCCTCAAAAATAATTAAAAATAAAAAAGATCAAATAAAGATGATAATTTTAAATTATTTATATTATACTCAGGTGATTTAAAGAGCTCATAGGCAAACATGCAATGTAGTTTAATTTGGAAACTTATGCTTTATGACGTCAAAATGGACCATAACATGGCAGAAGCAATCTGTTAGGTAAAAAGCAAAGATACAGTTGATCACAATACAGATGGTTCCAGAAATTTAGCTCGGGTTGCAAGAACTTTGACAATCAGACAAGGTCAGTGAGGCTAAAAACAACGGATTCTGAGGTCACGCTCAATTCCATAGAGGCAAATCTGGAAAATAGTACTTGTTTCAGCCAAATTTCACCCCTGGCCATCTTCAGGTGATTAACCGCGACCTCAGATAGGAATGCTGAGTGTTGTAACTGTATCCCCAGTAATTATTGCCTTTTATAGTTGTTGTCTATCACACCACGTTTTTGACCAAGTAAACCTCTGGCCAGCTTGGGTAGGAATTGAAACCGCTATCTTCTGACAATGCTCACCTGGAACTGTAGAGACTCAACACCTCTATCTGCTGCGCCACGATGAGGACAAAAAGTCCGCAATAAATAAAAAAATTAATCCTCAAATTAAGAAGCCTCATCTCAAAAGGATTCCCGATAAAGACAAGCACTCTTAGAGTATCAAATGAGCTTAGAATTTCATAGTTTGGTTAGAGACAACCTTAGAAAAAGCAACCGAAGCTACCAAATTGTGTCTCACATTACCAAGATATAGCAAAATTTTGACTCCCCCAGTAGATCAGGGGTGCCTACACCTTTTCTGTTCTAATTTTAAAATGACCAAATCAAATTGATTTACTTGTGTTATATAATTAAAGAATGATTTTTTTATATTAATCATTTTTCATTAATTATATTTCATCATTCGGTTTGGTTGGGCTTTGAACTATTCGGATCTTAGTGCAGGTGCACACACATTGAGTACAGTTCACGCTCGCGCGCAGAGGATATGACAAACACAAATGTCATAATAAAAACTCCAGATAGGAAATAGGACTGGGGTGTAAATGACGTCATGCCCGGAAGCGATGAGCTGAGAATTCGGTGATTTTTGAAAAAGACATGAGTTGAGATCTGACCCTGGGACGGGCCAATCCAGCTGGGGGCTACGGGATGCGCAGCGCGTTTGTTGGGTCAGATAGTACAGTCAGCATAGTAAAAATTGTGTCTCTCTCTCCTCATGTCGAAAAACTAAAGTCAAGAAGTTAATAAATGTTTCATACCTGAACAACGGAGAGTCGTCAGCGTTTCGTATTTCACTGCACCAGTATATTTTACACTTGTTTTAAAAAATACTAAATATATACATTCATATATATGTACTGAGTATACTTTATATATACAATATGTGTTTGTGTACTTTGTATTAACTATATAAACTCTTACAGTACAATATCATTGAATATATTTATGGTCATGTTGTATAATGGCTCGTACCATGTGACTTCCAGTATCGTGTTTCTTAAGCACGATGGGTACTGAAAGATCTCGGTCAGTAGTAAGACCAACTTCAGACGTAACACCCACAGCACGAGACTTATAATATTTGTTGGACTGTATCACTTCAGTTAATAAATAATTAACTCTTTATTTCTCTGTGCATCTCTTCCTTACCACGATGTAACAGGTCACTACCTTACTCTGATCAGTTGTACTGAATGGAGTCAGCCAGGGTTGTATAGTCCTCAACTAGAACCCTTACAACACAATACAATTAAATACATTAATGGTCATTATCTTACACTGATCACTTGCATTGAATGGAGTCAGTCAGGACTAACTACTGGTAGCCAGCATTAAACAGGCTTCCAAATGATCATCAATCTTGCTGGAACATTACTTGAACTTAATAATCTTCATTGGGGAAAAACTGACTCACATTAAATAGCCAAAAGGAGAATAGATGATCGGATAAGATGTAAAAAAAAAATCAATGAATAAAATATAAAATTGGGGTGGGGAATTGCATGCAGTCTACCAGCTGATTGTGATGGAAGTATTGGGCACCCTGATATAGATGATTATTTCAAAATCAAATCTCTCTCTATATATATATATATATATTTATTTTCTGTAATATATCTAATTAGGTTTCCAATTATAGATACTACACTCTGAACAGAGAAAAAAGTGGAACAACACCTTGATAAGAAACAGAGCTCAAATACAACCCTGATTCCAGAAGTTACAGACCAAGGAATAAATGTAAACAAACACAAGGGTTGTTTGAAACATTCATAGGCCGATAAGTTCATATAATATCTGCTTTTGATGGTGTTTTAAACTAATAGGATCCAAGCAATGCAATACCAATGCAAGAAATGTGTGGACAACTATGCTTAAAAATAAACCCCATTTGGCCACATTCCATGAGAGTATCTTGGTCAGCCTATAAACTTTACAGTCAACTCTTGTATGCATTCTGAAAAAGTACCACTGGGTCATATCACACAGAGGGGACTAGGGATAGACAAAAGCTATTTTTGATGATTTTTAGTGTAACAGGGTATGCGTATTGTTAATCTTGAATTTGGGATGGAAACATAAGTTTTGTGAAATTTTGGTTCAATCATTTTTGGTAGTAAAGTTATTTTGGAGTCGACAGTTTTGTGCATGCAAATTGTAGTGCAATCTTTAAAAAGAGTTTCTAACTAAGGTATATGCAAATTTAAGATAAAACTAACTTATGATTTCCAGAAATGTTTTGATATTTTGAACTGAAAGATTTACAACTATATTTTTATAACTATTTCGGTAAAATTTTGCTCTTTATAACTAGATTTTAAGCAAAGACTTCTCAAAAATATCTACTTTTGGAGTCAAAAAGAAACCCTGAAATATTTTCTGTATATCTGAAAATATAAAAACAATGATATAGAACATGATATATATATATATATATATATATATATATATATATATAAACAAGGACCTAAAAGCTATCTCTTTAAAGTCATTGCATTCAATCATGTCTGGCTATTTTGAAAAAACCCATAATCAAAATTTTCTTTCAATTTTTCAGATGAAATTTATGCTATTTCAAGGTATTTATAAAAACATGATCATAAGAAATTATCAAAAATAATCATTAAATAAGAAGAACGACTCCCTATGTATAGATTTTGATCAGTTTTACATGTCGAAAGTGAGTGATGTGTTATATATATATATATATATATATATATATATATATATATATATACATACATACACACACATACACTTTTACCAGTGTTCAATATCTTGAGAGATAAAGTTAATTGGCAATATAGTCTTAAGTTGTAAATCTTAATTTATTTCACTTTTGTATGTGTCAAAATGTCAAATAAACAGTAAATTCTTTCCAAGAGAGTTATTTAGAAGTCATAAATGGATTCTGGGTAAAATTCTGACCCTTAAACATGTGCCCATTGTATGTTTTATGATATTCTTCATAACAAATTTGCAATGTTTAATCATAATGTGCATGAAATGGCCAATTTAGCCCACTCTACATACCGTTTGGTTTGGTTGGGTTTGGTTGGGGTTTATGGCACAGCAACCATTGTAGGTTATTTAATCCCAAATTCTCTTTATACATATTAAATATATATGATTTGGTTGGGTTGGATTTTATGACATATCAACCATTGTAGGTTATTTAATGCTAAATCCTCTTTATACATATATATTAAATATATAGGATTTGGTTTGGTTTGGTTTTATGGCATATCAACCATTGTAGGTTATTGAATGCCAAATCCTCTTTATACATATATATTAAATATATAGGATTTGGTTTGGTTTGGTTTTATGGCATATCAACCATTGTAGGTTATTTAATGCCAAATCCTCTTTATACATATATATTAAATATATAGGATTTGGTTTGGTTTGGGTTTTATGGCATATCAACCATTGTAGGTTATTGAATGCCAAATCCTCTTTATACATATATATTAAATATATAGGATTTGGTTTGGTTTGGTTTTATGGCATATCAACCATTGTAGGTTATTTAATGCCAAATCCTCTTTATACATATATATTAAATATATAGGATTTGGTTTGGTTTGGTTTTATGGCATATCAACCATTGTAGGTTCTTTAATGCCAAATCCTTTTTATACATATATATTAAATATATAGGATTTGGTTTGGTTTGGTTTGGTTTTATGGCATATCAACCATTGTAGGTTATTTAATGCCAAATCCTTTTTCTACATATATATTAAATATATATGGTTTGGTTTGGTTTTATGGCATATCAACCATTGTAGGTTCTTTAATGCCAAATCCTTTTTATACATATATATTAAATATATAGGATTTGGTTTGGTTTGGTTTGGTTTTATGGCATATCAACCATTGTAGGTTCTTTAATGCCAAATCCTTTTTATACATATATATTAAATATATAGGATTTGGTTTGGTTGAGTTTTATGGCATATCAACCATTGTAGGTTCTTTAATACCAAATCCTTTTTATACATATATATTAAATATATAGGATTTGATTTGGTTGGGTTTTATGGCATATCAACCATTGTAGGTTATTTAATGCCAAATCCTCTTTATACATATATATATTAAATATATATAATTTGTAAACACATTTTGTTGATAACAAACTTAAACAAGCCTGAGCTCTTTTTTGCACACAGTTAAATGGTTTCAAGCATTGTTATATAACAGTCACCATTTAACATCAATCATGTTTGTACATTTTGCTCTATTTTGACCCATATGTTGTATATTGATCTACGACCTGGCCGGGCTGTCAAAATAAGAAATGCACCTATGTAAATAACAGGTGCATCCGGTCAAGGAATGTCAGGATTATAACCTTGACTGTGGATGGGTTGAATGAGTGCAATTTGTGACGCCCACAAGGAGAAGGAGGGCGTTGAACTATTATATAACTCGGTGAAGACAGGAAGTCAGTTAGTTAGTGGAGACTAGACCAGTTGGAGAGAAGCTGCGGTAGAGAAAGGCAGCACCCAGCAGAGTGGGCCCTTAGACCCCCAATTGAGCCGTTGCAGTTGGAGATCAGATCAGTTGGGGATCAGACGAGTTGGTGAGAAGATGCTGGATTGAGGAACATGTCCCAGAGAGGCTGGGCCCCCAGGCCTCTGGTTGAGCAACCCAGGAGAACAGGAAAGAAACGTGGTTATGGCCAATAGAGTGGGGGTCAATATGTTGCAGTTCTGTTCAGTCTCCAACTCCCTCTCACACACAACCCTTTCAAATAAAGTGAGAGGTATATTTTTCTAAGAACTGTGTCGTCGTTATGATTCTGCATGCATATGTAGATGTATATGTATTATGTATAAGTATAGTTGGTCATGGCTATACAGCACATAGATAGGACCCTATCAGGTGCTACCACTCCAGGTCAGAGTGGACCAAAGAGTAATGACGATAAAGGAGTACACATTCCCCAAATCTCCAAGGCTGGAGCCTTGCTATCAGATGGTTTGTCATATCCAGGACACCTATTGAAGCGGGGGTCTTACCTCTCTGCAGGGATCCAGTCGGTGTAGTACAGTGATAGAGAAGAAAGAAAATCAAGACAGTGAAAGAATACATTGACTTAGGATGGACAGTAGATATATCCAGTGACATGAATAGAGAAAAAAAATCACAGAGAATAAGATCTTGGTGGAAGGCATTTATTACAATAAAAGATGTTCTCAAGGCAAAATTAGACAAGACCCTATGTGCAAATCTATTTAATAGTACCATTTTGCATGCATCGTTATGTGGTGCATTCAATAAGTTTCCAGACTTTTTTGTTCAGGCATTTAAAATTGTTGTAGACTCTTGAAAATTCACTATGTTATTGCTATACATCTTATGAGATGACAAACCAACTTTTATGATTTCAGCTTCAAATGAACAGCTACAGCAGCAATGGGAGTACACCCTACTGAAGCCTGACTGTCACAGATGGTGAATTTCAAAAATTCAATCTGAAGACACTTTAAAAGAACGATATGCAATAAAATTCTGTTTTAAACTTGAAAAAAATGCCGCCACAGAAACATATGGAATGCATCAGACTGCTTTTCGACCATTTTGCATGAATCGAGCATCAGTTTTTGAGTGGCATAAGAGATTCAAGGAAGGCATGGAGTCTGTGAGGGAAGATGAGAGGTAAGGGAGGAGTAAGGAAATCAATACACCACAGTTGATTGGCCAAAGGATTAGGGTTTGGGTTACTATGTTGAGGTTTTAAGGGAGTTCAGGAAGAGATTCCGTCGGAAGAGGCCAGCACTCTTCAAATCGGGTCAGTGGCATTTCCAGCAGGACAATGCACCAGTCCACAATTCCATCCTTGTCACAGACTATTTGACCAAGATGGGCATCGAGACAGTTCATCACCATCCCAATTGTCCAGATCTTGCTCCCTGTGACTTTTGGTTATTCCCTAAGCAAGAGGCAGTCATTATGAGACAATTGAGGCTGTGACAAAGGTCATTGACACCCTCACACAAGAGGACTTCCATGGGGCCTTCCAGAAGTTGTTGGAATGGTACAACAAATTGTAGCTGGAGGAAATTACTTCGAAGGGGACTAGAGTTTCATGTGTGTACTATCAATAAAAGTGCCCATACGAAAAAAGTCTGGAAACTCATTTAATGATCCTCGTATATGCAAGTGAAATATAGGCTAGAACAAGAAAAGAAGAATGGTGAGAGGTTACAATACAGAAGGTCATAGAAAGATCTAGGCAGGGAATATCATTGTAGGAGCACTTCTAAAGTAAAGTAATTTGGGAACAGAGCATAGTGAAGGACGTTTGTTCATTTGGGTTTTATGGCAAATCAACCTTTTCAGGTTATTTAATGCCAAAACCATTTTTATACAGATAAACAGCTCTATTTCAAACAATTCAGTTTAGTATAAGTATGCAGTTTAATTGCCAAAAATATTTCTATTTCTAGATATTCAGTTTAGTCAAACAGTTCTAATTCAAACAATTCAGTTTAGTATATGTATAGTTTTTGTTTACACACAGTAAACAATTCTTTTTCAAACAATTCAGTTTAGCATAAGTACACAGTTTAAATGTCAAAACAGTCTTATTTTAAACAATTCAATTTAGCTTAAGTACACAGTTTAGTTCTATTTGACCCATAGATAGGACCCTATTAGGTGCTACCACTCTGGGCCAGATTGCACCTGGAAGTGATGGCAATGAAGGGATGCTCTGCATTCCCAAAAGCTGCAGCATTACTGGAATCTCACCATCAGATTGTTTAGTGTTGTATCCAGAACACTTGTTAGAAGAGGGGGGGGGTCTTTGTTGGTTGATTGGTTGGGTCTTATGGCATATCAACCTTTGTAGGTTATTTAAAGCCAAATACATTTTTATGTAAATAATCAGTTCTATTTAAAACAATTCAGTTTAGCATGAGTACAGTTTAATTATCAAAAACATTTCTATTTCAAACTATTCAGTTTATTCAAGCAGTTGTATATAACAATTCAGTTTAGTGTAAGTACAGTTTCAATATCAAAAACAGTTCAATTTCAAACAATTCAGTTTAACATGAACACGCAGTTTAAAAAGTAAGTACAGTTTAATTGTCAAAAACATTTCTTTTTCTAACTATTCAGTTTATTCAAGCAGTTTTAATTCAGCTAATTCAGTCTAGTATAAGTACAGATTTTGTTTACACACAGCTAAATGTCAAAACAGTTCTATGTTAAACAATTCAGTTTAGTGTAAATACAGTTTCAATGTCAGAAAACAGTTCTATTTCAATGTAGGTACGGTTTAATTGTCAAAAACATTTCTATTTCAAACAGTTCAGTTTTGCATAAGGATGCTGTTAGTTCTATTTAACCCATGAATAGGGCCCTATCAGGTGCTACCATGCCGGGCCAGAGTGGACCTGGGAGCAATGGCAATGAAGGGGTGCTCCGTAATCCCCAAAGCCCCAGCATTCCTGGAACCTCACCATCAGACTGCTTAGTGTCGTATCCAAGACACTCATTGGAAGGGTTGTACCCCTCTGCAGAGGTGCAGTCAGTGTATTCTACAGCCCCAGTCAACTGGGCAACCCTATGCAGAGAAGCAGTTGGTGTATTCTACAGCCCCAGCTGACTGGGCAAAATGAAGGACATGATTGCTGAGTACCAAAAGTAGAAGTTCCATTAAGCTGGACACATCACAAGGTTCAGAGACTGTTGATCTGGGGAGAGTGGTATCCACGACACTAGAAGCAACTACACAGAAGACCTTTATAATGATGATGATGATATGATATTGTCGAGTGATTTGGACCAATATGGAGAAGAGCGAGATCAAAAACAGAAAAAATGTGCTGCGTAGCTATCAATATGGAAAACATCAGAAAAACTTGGGAATACAGGAGGAGATGGATGAATATATATATCTTCCCTGCTTTTGGGTGGGCCATCTGGCATTAATGCTGGATGGAGTATCAAGGTCAATAATAGATTTGAGGCCTGAATAGCCACCCCTGGCTCCAGCTGGACCACCTTTGGGTAGTTTGCTTTCTTTGTTTAATGGCATATCAACCATCATAGGTTATTTAATGCCAAATCCATCCTTTTAGAAGAACAACAGTGATACTATTTAACCCATAGCTGGGAGGATAAGGGGGTTCATACTTTTCCTAAGGGTATATATCTGAAAGTAAACGGAATAGCACAACTGGAGTTCAAACTCACTTACTATGATTCTGCAGTCCATTAACCATTATACCATGAGGACACCCCCACCTTCAGGTGGGTGAAGGACCAATGACAAGAATAGCACTAGGCGTTCAGGTCTAGTGAAACTATGACCAGTAAGGTCACCTAGCTTCATGCTCTGCCAGGAGACTTAGCAAAGGGTATCATAGTTTACATTGCACCTCATGAACCTATGATCAGCATTGTCTAGCAGAGCACAAGCCAAGACTCATACCCAACCTCCTTCTTCCCTAAATCCCCACTACAAAAAAGACCTTGAGTCAAATCCTGTCTGAGATTATATATATATATATATATATATATATATATGTATTATTTAGTCCAGTTAAACCGGAGTCAAGAATAATTCTGTCAGAACAAAAATTCATTCAACAATGTACATTTAAATTTTCCTGGTAACGAGCTCAATGTAACTGACATCACAGATATATATATATATATATATATATATATATATATATAAGTCATCCACAGACAGATCTGTTTCGTTCTATCAGAACTCATCAGTGTGTCTAGACATACTAGCTTCCCGTAGCTGAGATCGAAACCCGGTTGACTCAAACGCCAATCCAAGCTTCTACCCCTCAGCCATGAGGAAACAGTAGCAACGAAGTAAATTTTAAACAGTTATGAATCACAATTACTATTGTTTACATACATCCGCTTAACGGCTACCGAGTGCTCAATTCATATTTGAAGAGCCTTGCAACAGACGCTAATGGCAACACGATTACTTCATTCGTTTAGAGAACTCAACCCTATATATATATATATATATATAAATATATACAGACACACACACACACACACACACACACATACACACACACTATTTTACCAATGTTTAATATCTGAGAGCTAAGACTAATTTAAGACACAAATTAATTAAAAGTGATATAGAAAGTGTGCAGTATACACAGCAGTCAATGAATGAATCCTGGAAGCAACGCCTCACAAAACAGCAGCTTGCCTCTCATCTCACAAACCATCCAAAGTAAGATGAACAAAACATGCAAGGCACTGCTGAAGAAGTCGATACTGGATACCATTTAAAGCACCTGACAAAAGGGATGAATAGCAAGAGAGAATCAAAGGAATGTGTACTAGTAGTATAACTTAATGATGATGATGATGATATATGGCAATGTATGGCAAACAACATTTCAAACCTAAATATCCTCTGGTTCTATTGCTTACAAAAATAAAATCTTTCTTCAATCTTTCTTTTAACAAATTGCAGAAGGATTTCGTTAATATACATGGTGTTTCAGAAAAATTGATATCATTTCAGATGTATCGGGTATTTCAGAGAAATTCATATCATTTCAGATGTATAGGGTATTTCAGAGAAATTCATATCATTTCAGATATATAGGGTATTTCAGAGAAATTGATATCATTTCAGATGTATAGGGTATTTCAGAAAAATGGATATCATTTAGTCATCTGATAACTTGATTAATTCTTGTTCAAATGATCTTAAATGTTTATATACGTATAAATAGGATTTGATATTAAATAACCAACAATGGTTGATATGCCATAAAACCAGCTTAAACCAAACCAAACTATCCTCTAGGCGTAAAATAATCCTAGGCAAGTTGACTTGCTATTAAAATCAATCAATCATGTGGTAGTTGGCAAGGGTTTGTTTCTTTTACAAGGGTATATAGTTCACAAGTGAATTTATTAGCATAACTGGAGTTTGAACTTGCTTACTTTGAGGCTGCAGACCAGCACCTTAGCCATTAAACAATGGGGATTCCTCTCTCTAAAATTTTAACTGTATGTATAGAAATATCTTGAAACTAAGTTTAATGTTTTTTTTTACTTTTCAAGTATAGAAATCCCATTCCCTAGAAAAGAAGATGCATTTAAATATTAAACATAGAATTTTCAGTTGTTACTATACATACTGTTAAAATTTGAGATCATTTGAACTAAAAGAGGTCAAGTTATTAGATTATGAAATATCCATTTTTCTTCTGTGTTTCATAATAGATTGGTGAAATCTATCATTGATATATAGTGTAGAATTTGTTTGTTAGGGTTTCATGGCATATCAACTTTTGTAGGTTATTTTATGCCAAATCCATTTTTATACAAATAAACAGTTCTTTTTTAAACAATTCAGTTTAGCGTAAGTACACAGTTTAATTGTCAAAAACATTTCTATTTCAAGCTATTAAGTTTAGTCAAATAGTTCTAATTCAAACAGTTCAATTTAGTGTAAGTACAGTTTCAGTATCAAAAACAGTTCTATTTCAAACAATCCAGTTTAGTAAACAGTTTAAATGTCAAAACAGTCTTATTTCAAGCAATTCAGTTTAGTATAAGTACACAGTTTAGTTCCATTTGATCCATAGATAGGACCCTATCAGGTGCTACCACTCTGGGCCAAAGTGGACCTGGCAGCGATAGCAATGAAGGGGTACTCCACATTCTCCAAAGCTGCAGCATTACTGGAACCTCACCATCAGATTGTTTAGTGTTGTATCCAAGACTCTCATGGGAGGCGCGGGGGGGGGGGTCTTACCCCTCTGCAATCAGTTTATTCTACAGCCCCAGACGACTGGGCAAGAGCAGAATTTAAATAAGTCTTAAGTAATCATGCAATTTGAAAAAGACTGTTGGATTCGAGCAATAGATGGCGACCCCAAGGTCAATTTGAGAACACATCATGTGATCCAAAGAATTTAGAAGATAAGAATAAGTTGGATTCAGTTGCAGAGTAGCATTCAAATTGAACAGTTGATTTCCACCTGTTCTTGTCAATTTCCCACAAAGATTGCAGGAGGGGAAAAGAACGTAAAATAAAAAAATAAATAAATAAATAAAATATGTGCACATAAAAATTGGGTCTCATTGTAATTGGGTCTCACCAGCTGTGATGACATGAAACAGAAAAGACACGGAAGCACCAGGAGGGAGACAATCTAAACATGAACAAAAATGGTGATTAACAGACCACAAAGTAATACAACCAAAGAGCAAAGAAGGTGCTGACTATCAAAGAACATAGAAGAACAGCTATATAACATAATAAATAATATCTAACTTTTTGAAACACTGATATATACACTAAATAGACTTCTTTTTCTTCATCTGATATCTAGTTTTCCGTGTTCAGTGCAATGGGTTCTATTAATCCAGGTTGGTTTGGTTTCTTTGTTTTTAATGCCATATCAACCCTTGTAGGTTATTTAATGCCAAAGCGATCCTTGTAGAAGAACAGAAGTAGTACTATTTAACTCGTAGCTGGGTGAATATGGGGGTTCATGCCTTTTCCCAAGGGTATTAGTTTGAAAGTGAACATAATAGCGCGACTGGAGTTTGAACTCACTAACTGCGATTTTGCAGTCCTAGACATTAGCTATTGCACCACAAGGAATTCTCTCTTGTTCATCTAGGGTTGACTCTGGGTTTGTCAAATTACCAAAGAAATTCTTCTTTTGCAGACGGAGATGAAACTTTGGGGAGAGCATTTTATGAGAAACATTCACGGTGATATGGACAAGTTCAATGCCTTGATCAGTTACAACTCTCTTATGGAAAACAAACAATCTGGGCAAGGAGATAACAACCCCTCTTTCATTTTAGCTGTCCCTCTTTTTTTTTTCTTTTTTGGCTACTCCTCTTTCTTTTTGGTTTTCCCTCTTTCTCGTTTGCTATGCCTCTTTCTTTTTTATAGCCCCTCTTTTTTTTTCCCCTCTTTCTTTTTTGTAACTCCTTTTTTTTGTATCCTCCTCTTTTTAGTTAACCTCTCCACTTCTTTTTTGATGTCCTAAGTGGGTTCTTTAACTACTCTGAATTATATGTGTGAACTTGTTGATAGTACACATCTCAAAAGTGCTGAACAGGATTAAGATCTGAGTACTCAGGAAAATACAGTGAAGTCTTGTTCATATTCCTGAAACCATTCCTGTAAAACTCACACAGTATTTCAAAATGCCACAGCCTGCATCAAAGACTACAGCCATTAAGCAGTAATTCCCAATATGGGGCCTCTGCCCCACTGGTGGGGCTTATTTGGAAACTATGTTAATGGCCTTTTAAGCTTTCTTCATATGAATTGAAGGAAAATTTTGAACATATAACAATTAAATATTACAGGGTGGAGACATCAGAATTTTAGAACCACTGCTAAAAAGAGATGCACCTGATTTCCAAACAATACACTGTGTTAAGCTGTATAAAGATACAAAAAGTCACAATGCTTTTTATATACATTAAGAAACTGGGGAAAAATTAATTGAAATTACATTCTAATTTAAATTGGAAAAACTGTTTTTATTTGCATTGGTTTTGACTAACAGTGTCTCTCCACAACCAGTAGCAAATTAACTGAGTAAGTCAAGGTACTATATATGAGGGTCATTCAATAAATAATGGAATTTTTTAATTTTTTTTTGAAGAGAGACCTATTACATATATAAGGGTCATTCAATAAGGGGAGTTTTTTAAACTGAAAAGAGAATTTATATATATATATATATATTACAGTAGTATATTGTTGTCACTATTTCACATGGTGGGCTCGTGGCAGAACAAATATATAATTTGGAGAATGCTCAATATCTATGATAGAGCTATTATCTCTGCCTGATGATTGTCATAAGACGGCATGAAATCTGTGGTCATAGATAACCATCCATGCTATTAAATAAATATATATATATATATATATATATATACACACACACACACACATACATACATACATACATACATACATATACACACACACAATAGTCATTCAATAAATAAGATTTTTTTTTGAAAAAAGCAAAATAATCTCCAGTTGAATCTTCAAATGTATCTCTCACTCTTTTTGACATAGCAAATGATATTGACCTTCCACTTTCTTCTTTCTTAGCCTCTCTCCATTGTATTCACAGATGATTTAAGGGCAAGATCAAGAATGGAATAAAAAGTACATTGTCATCAGTGATGTGGAAAACATCATCCAACCTGGCCGATAAAAACAAATGGAAAAAGTCATGACCGATGGATTCATAAACAGAATCCTGTGGAGAAAACAAAATCACTCCAATGCTAAGGTGAGCAACTGGCTTGTTTGAATGATGCATTTAAAGAAAAAAAAAGTTGTTTTCTAGGTAAGAAAGTCAGTAGGTGACATGGGTGGAAAATGTGATAAATGTGGGCTTTAATAAATGGACACAGGGAATTGAGTTCAAATCCTGGATGCAAATTTTTGCCTTTAACAAGGAACTAGTACCCTAAGGAAAGGTATGAATCCAAAAATTTTCCATCCAGCTATGGGTAAATAGTAGGGCAGACTGGATTCTTTAATCTTGATATGGCAACTTGTCTAGAAGTAGGAAAACTCTGAATTCAAACTTCTTAAACTCACTTAAAAATTGACCTTGTGTCACATCCTGCTCAAATATTAATAAAATACTAACACATGATTGATTGATTTTAATAACGTCAACTTGCCAAGGACTATTTAATGCCTAGAGGATAGTTTGGTTTAGTTTGAGCTAGTTTTATGGCATATCAACTATTGTTGGTTATTTCTAACAATTCAATTTAACATAGGTCATTTGTTTGCACCCAGTTTAAGTGGGAGCAATGGCGATAAAGGTGTACTCTGCATTCCCTAAAGCTCCAGCGTTACTGGAACCTTACCATCAGATTGTTTAGTGTCATATCCAGGACATTCATTGGACGGGGGTCTTACCCCTCTGCAGAGATGTAGTCAGCGTATTCTACAGCCCCCCCCCCGCCAACTGGACTGATAAGAGGTTAACAAATCATGCTGCTTGTACGTTGTAGGTGAGGTTTTATCTCACATTTTTTGGGGGGGGTACACAGACCAATTGAAAACAAATGATTTTTAAATATATCAAGAGGTGGGACCCTAACAGGTACTACCACTCTCGGTTAGAGTGGACCTGGGAGTAATGGCTATAAAGGGGTCCTCCACACCCACCAGATCAACAGAACTGGAGCCTCACCATTAGATGCAAATTAGTGTTATACTCAGGTCACACCCTTTTTCTTTTAGTGGGGGAAAAGGTTCTTGCCTGTCTTCAGGGAAGACAGTTTATTCTAAATTCCACTCACAGATTAAGACATAGTTAGAATATCTCCGAAGTATTACATACTTATGAACAAGTTTATTCCGTTTTATTAATTTACTTATCAATTTTTTTCTTTTTACATGTCATTCTAATTTTGGTGGTACTCATGGCTAAACATTTATAGTCCTAAGAAATAGAATCTGCTACCCGAGTTCAAATCCTGGACAAGGAAGCTTTCACTTCACAAAAATGCTAATACCCCAGGGAGAGGTATGAATCCAACTATTCTTCCTCCATCTCTGGGTAAATAGCAGGACAGAATGGGCTCTTTAGCCTTGGTACAGCAACCAATCTAAGAGAACAAAAATTGAATTCAAACCAGACCTGGAGAAGGATGGGCTCCAGCAGGCTTTTCCTGTCCAAGACACTACATGAATAGCACCCCAACGGCCAAACCAGGTTACAGAATAAGTCTTTTTTTTATTCTGATTTGAGTACACCAACTTAAGAATGCAACCTGCTAATACATAAGATTATAAATACACACATTACACAAACAGACGTCTTTTTCAAGGAAGAAGCCACGGTCGAGACTAGCAACCATTGCAATGGTTTAGTAAAGACAGCAGCAGCAGTAGTTTCAATAGGGTCAGTAGCAACATCAGCCATAGTATCTCTGCCTGACTACCTACATTGCAGCATCCTCTACATAACTAGCCAGAATCTGCCTGTGTATAAGTGGCTGTGACCTTCATCTCTTTCTTTCTTCCTCTCAACAGGCACCCTCCACCCCAACCCCCACATCTGACAATTGCTGCTTTCTCAGACTGGCTTAGGTTTCAACTTTGTGCCCACAGCTGAGGCGAAAACTATCTTGGTTTTTCTCTTTGCCATTGCAGCCCACTCTCACATGTGCCAGACCCACCCCTTGTGCCTGGCTGCCTGCCTTCACCAGCCAAGCCTGAACCAAAACTAGAAAGCCAACACAATGGATCTCCAGTTTTTTTCCACCATAAAATAAATGAACTAACAAACAAACAAACAAACAAAAAAACATTAATTTCTGAAACGTACTGAGCTGCTCCTTCCCTCCCCTCTGAGAGCAGAATCACTTCTACCAGTCAGCCAACCAACTCCCCATGCTCCACAACCTCACCACTCACTCCCCCACCGATTTCTTGGCAGCCAAGATAAAGAGTCAGAAGCAGAATTAGCAGCAGCAACAACCAACCAACCAACAAACCAACCAGCCAGCCAGCCAGCCAACCAACCAGCTAGTACTTTCCATTCTAACACATCTACTGTCTCTTGGATTCAATGTCTGTATTGGTAGTAGCAAATCTATGGAATATTGATAACACCAAAATCTCTCTGATTCTCTCAGTCTTTTTCTCTTTCTTTCACTCAATCTTCTCTCTCTTTCTTTCTTTCATTATCTGTCTTTTCTCTCTCTCTCTCTCTCCCTCATTTTTCTATCTTGTTCTTGTGTGTTTCTTTCTCTTGTTGACATTCTCTCTATTGTTTTATATTTCTGGTATTTCTCTCTCTCTCTCCTTCTGGTAATATCTTTTCTTTCTATCAACCACTTACATTATTGCTGTTCTTTTCTCTCTTGTTTTTCTGTCTCCCCTTCACTATTTTACCCTCTCAGTTTTCTTCCCTTACCCTTTTACACTCTCTCAATCATTGTCTCATGTTCTCTTAGATTCTTTATCTCGTTTTCTTTCACTCTCTGTCTTCATCGCTTTCTATCTTTCGGTTATCAGTCATTCTTGTACAACATTCACACTCTTGTTCCCTTACTCTAATTCTTACTCTCTCATTCTTGTACTGTCTCTCTTGCTTCTTTTATATCTCTCTCTCTCTCTCTCTCTCTCTCTCTCTCTCTCTCTAAACTCTTTTACTCTCTCAGTCTTCTTTCCTTTCTCTCTTTTACTCTCTCAGTCTTCTTTCCTTTCTCTCTTTTACTCTCTCGGTCTTCTTTCTTTTCTCTCTTTTACTCTCTCTGTCTTCTTTCTTCTTTCATACTTTCACTCTTTTAGTCTTCTCCCTTTTCTCTCTGTGTCTCTTTCTCTCTGTCTTCTTCCCTTTCTCTCTTTCATTCTCTCATCCTTCTTCTTTCATTCTCTCTCATTGTTCTCTTGTTCCCTCACCAGTACTGTCTCTCTTGTTCTCTCTCTCTCTCTCTCTCTAAACTTGGACCTGCACCATGTCCTGCAGCCAAGCACTCATCATCATCATCATCAACAGAGGCTGCAGCATCTCTTATCAGTAAGCGACTAACTTAGGCCTAGCT